>CAIGRK010035104.1:0-18585 GCA_903798315.1 Fraxinus greggii | reverse complement strand
CCAAAAAAAATTGTTTGCTACAGTATCATTTCTCCACCACACATTCACACAATAAAATATTTTACACACAAACCAATAAAATTCCTTTACTTTTTAACCACACATTCTCCAAAAAATACTATTCCATAACCCATTATTCCCAAATAAATTCCACCAAACAGGCTCTTAATCTTATCCACGATAGAGTTTTTCAATGATTGTAGTATTTGTCTTTAAATGAGTTTAAGAAAGAGTCAAACATTAACTTAGCGACGCAAGACGGCATTAATGGCTTTACGCAACTAAATGATATTCTCTCTCTCTCAATTGTCTCTCGTAAACTCTAGGTTGTCATTGTTCAAGGATTGCCGATTATGGTAGGAGGATTGAAGACTTATTTAATCTTAGTGTCAATCATTTCATAAGATAGATTTCTTAATCTTAGCAAATGATTGGAAATGATTGATTATATACAATTTTGGCTATTCAAAGGTTGAAATGACAAGTAATTGAGTTTCTTAATGAAATCAATTAGCAGAATAGTTGACACACTTGTGAACAACCCTAGGAATCTTTGTTTGGAGTAACTTTATATTTATCATCTTCAAGTTCTTGACAATTAATTTTAATTTTAATATGTTTTGCTGGCATTAAAACAGTCAAATTGAAATTAAGAAAGAAAATTCCCACTTGGAAGTACCAAACCCGGTGAAGGAAGAAGGTTGGATTGAGAACCAACATATGGATCCTCATATGTCGTTGGAGCATGTTGCTATGGCAAGTGCAAATGACTCGATTGTATTGACTCTCCCAATGCAAGTAATTATGACTTGAATAAGACGACGAAAAAAGTTCATATGGTCGATTTCAGATTTAATAATAGAAATTTCAAAAACTCGTACAAAAAAATTTGCGAATTACAATTTGTGAAATTCTTATGAACAAAGTCCTTCCTTACCATCATGTTGAGAAAAATCCTTGAGATTCCAAGAAAGATGTTAGTAGGTAATATAATAAATATTTGAACCAAACGAGTATTCGAAGCAAACAACTCTTCACTATTCAAATGCTTGATAATAAAAGATTATTAACAAAAGAAGATATGGGCTCACAATTTATATATATAAGAGAAAGCATGTTGTAAGTCCGGATTGCAAGGGAGTTTTTGTCACAACTTTCTTTGTATTCTTCCTCTTACAAAATTCCAACCCGCACATGGGAGGAAGATGCAACTTAGAGCATCATTTACCAACCTGAAATTCTTTACTATGGAGAATAACATGCCAAGAAACAAAAATCGAAAGGAAGAAAAGAACACTCGGTTTAAAGTGATTTCATCTTGATTCAAAAACTAAGTCCGCTTGCTAACATAGGGTTCGACGAAGAAAATGATCACAATCTATCCATAAACTAATATATTTCTTTTCTTTTTATGCAGAAAAAGAGACTTGCCCTGGAAATCTGCAAGGAAAGTGAACGATATAATTATGCTCCACGCACGTCTGAAGAGCCCCACCCGACCCCTCCATCTAACATACAAAGAGGGAAGTAGGGTCATGCCTTTACGAAAATATATTGCAAATAGGTTGTTCTTTCACTTTCGTATGGATATATATAGGAGGAGGGGGCCCTTAAAGGAATATGGGGTGTTTAGTTTATGAGAATTGAATAGTGTAACTGATCACGATTCCACTTAGATATGTTGATCAAGCTGTCATGAAATTTTGAAGATAACATAGCCAATCATGGCATTGATAGAATGAATGTTTGCACCCCATGTTCCATGTGATTTTTCACGTGGATACTAAATTGTGGATCTTACGAAATGTGTGGATAAAAAACATGTTTGATTAACTCAAGTTATAATTTAAGCTATGATGTGGAGTATCACATCAACGTGAGGGTGAGCCTACTTTGAAAGGAAATCTTCGACATCACAAAATCAAACATGTAAAGCTCAAAGAAATCGTGCTTCGGGTGGATTCTCGAGACTGATCCTTGGTGATATAGGTCTTGCTTGCACCTCTCGTATTAGTTAGCTGTATCCACTCCAAGCACTATCGTCTGTAAGAAAGATTTCGTTGTTCGATGATTCAGGTCACAAGACTTTGAATAGATCTTTGACACGTGTACTGTTTAGGTACTAATAATAACTGGATCCACCAATTAAAAGGGTCCCTCCAGAGTACAATCGTGATTATTTAGATCAATAGCTGCTTGATCTCTTGTCCATACAAGTAGTAGACCCAAAAATCCTAGCTGGAGCCAGAAAATATTGTTTTCCAAATCAAATAGCGAAGGAATGTCCACATCAAGAGTATATTTGATATACTTTACAAGATTAGACAATAGTAACACTATCGAGATCCAAACAAAATTTGCGAAACCAAATAAATTGGAGTAAACGAGTACGTGCATGCATCTCTACATTCAACTTAGTGGTGGGTCCGATGTTTAGCTGGAATTTAACGTTGACACAAGTTACGTGTCAGACCAAAAACCTCAAACATGCATTACTAAGTTGTGAAAATAAGAGGATGTGACAAATTTAGATCCAGGGCCACAAGCCTAATCAGTAAAGAAAAACTAGCTGCATGTCCTAAATTGAGTAGTATGACTGTCCAAAAACGTCCTAGGAAGTCCGGAAGCTTGTGTCAATTACAGAGATGAGCGTGACTCTTCTACACCAGCTGGAATGTGATTTGAAAATCGAGTTGGTTCAATCTTCTGAATGCTAATGGTCACTACTGGCAAAATTCACATGCAGATGATGCCGGTCTCTCATTTCACATTCGATCTTCAGGCATCTTCCAGTCGCAGCAGATGGCATAGTATTTTATCAAACTTAAGTAGATTTACAATTATTACTGAATTGCTAGTTCATTTTTGTCATCACTTCTCAATTTCTTACCCATTGATGTAACTGAAATAGTATCAAACATGGTGTTTAAATTAAAGGAAACAGTACATCAGCCATTAGGGTAAGTAAAGAAACACGTCTGCACATTGTTCTTCGATCTCATGACGCAGTTTCAGGACATGCTAGCTAATCATGTCCGCGTTGTTCAAGTCTGTGCCAGTCTTCTGCACCCCAACAACACCCAGAAATAGCTTTGCTCCTAAATTTCTCTCTGATGTACTGTTGCAGTGCCTCACTATATTCACCCCCATTAAACTTGCAGGCATTGCTTCGTACAGCAACTCTGCAGCTCGTAAAACACATAATCCACCAAGGATGTGGTGAGACTATCCAGCACATGCTCATCGCCTTTGATGGCTTCCCTCACATTTTTCGCCGTAAAGAATCCTTCCAAAATGACAGTAAGAACCAGCAATATCCTGCCCAACATTACCGAAATTACCACTCCTAAAAGCATTTGGGGCTTGGGGAACCAATTCTGGATCCACAGAGGTCAAGCTCCTTATTTTGATCACCGTGTACTCATTACTCAGTGTAATCCTCAACCAACTGCGTCATCGACAGTATCTCTTCCAGAGGAAATTCAATATCTCAAGCCGAGAGCAAATTACTCTTATATGAATTGATATTAGCGATCAATTTTGCTAACTTCCTGTACTCGTGTATATTTTTAAAAGGGTAAATCCCCTCTAATCACATTCCTCAATGAAGCTCACAAAATGGCATAAACAATGCTATACTCGCCACACAAATTCATCAAAATTCACGATGGGTGAATGCAATTCAGAGTCTGAATTCATGAAACAATTCAAATCTTATGAATAGAGGAGAGATGAATTACTATGTGCAGAAAATGTAAATTTTAAGAGTATCAAATAAAATCTCAGCATAATATCCAGTTAGGAATCAAATAAAAATGAAGGCAAAGGTTGGGAAAAACAATGCCTCCAATAAAAATACGCATAAAGATGCTGATTGCAAATCACGGATCAGTAATTTCTCAATCCATTTTCACTCTTTTTGCACTTTGAACATCTGGGATGCCGCTGACTCTCTGCTGGGATGTTGTATCATGCAGAAATGCACATTTTACTCCATTTCTACAACCCATTGGACTCTTGAAGAAGATGCAACGCCTCATCTTAGATTTCTCTCCTCTTGGTTTCTTAGGCTTTGCAGGTTCTTGAATTGTCTGACTACATAATTGGGGCAAAGTTTCTTGTCTTTCTCCTCCATGTAGCTGTATCAGGCTCTTGTAATAGTTTACGTCTTTAGTTCTAGGAGCTCCTAGAGATGCAGAAGGAGAGCCTGATAAAACATTAGCTACAGATGGACGGAAACTGGGAATGGTTCCCATGTTATTTTGAGGATGATAGAAAGGTCGGATTGGTGGAGCAGAAGGTAGATCTCCTTTATTGAAGATTATTGGATGTGGATCATATAAATTATTAGCCAAAGACCTCGAGTAGGGCATACTTGGTGGACAGGTAGACGGCAAATTATGCAAGCTGAATGATGACATACTCTGCATGCACAGGGATGGTATATTTTGCAAGACAATGGCTTGTATATTCTGCAAGCGGGATGAGGAAATATTCAGCAAGCTAGAGGAGAGCACATTCTGCAAGCCGGAGGAGGGCAAATTCTGCACAATGGATGCTGCTCTGGGATTCATAGTGAGTTGTTCGATCATTTTTCGTTCACTGAGAAGTTTTACGAGCCAGTTTCGATCAATTAATTCCTTCAAATCAATGTTCGCCATAACTGCAGTCATGGCAGCTTTTGCTGCTGCTACAAGATCAGACTCAGTGACTGTTGATGGGAATTGAGCATGAGGAATGGTAGCGCCACAGCCCTGAGACAGGGAAGTTCCCAATGCCAATAGCTGGACTTGTGGGTTTGGTGCCATGTAGTCGACTGATGACGTATCTAGCTCCACATCTTCGTCTTCAATAGGAGTGATCGGAATCAGAAGAGTGTTTCGGTCATACAGAAAAGTGTTTTCCACTCTTACTAATGCATAAGGGCTGCACAAGGATAAAAGCAAATGTAAAATTCAAAGAACATAAAAAGAAATGAAATGAAAACTTGTAAAAAAGAGAGACAAGAATTGTACTTAGAAGGGATAAGAGAAGGATGTGTATAAATAGCTTCAGGTACTCTCATCTCCCATTGGTTTTGAGCTTCCAATTCTTTGCTTTCTTCCCCAGCAACCACTTGCCATGCTCCATCTACTACAAACTGCAAAAGAATAGGAGGAAAAATGTATAGTAGTCATGTAAGACATGGCTTCAACCAACATACTGTGCTATAATTCTGCAAGGGAAATTTCTCAAACTACCCACCCCTTTCTTTATAAATAAATGAAAAAAAAGAACTACTTGGGCCTTCTCCTCCTGTATGGAGTACAAAGAAAGTCGTACAATTTAGCGAAGGCATAGTTTGAACATTTTAAATGTGTCATAGTTTGAACATTTTAAATGTTTCAATTAGTAGAAAGTCCAAGTTTGAGAATCCTCTCCTGAAAGTGTAACTTATTCTCACTGTTTAGAGCCCAACCCCACTACCCCTTTCTCCCCAAGGATAATGCAAACATTCAAACAACTACGATAAAACATTTGTCCCCACCCTAAGTCTTAAACCTGAAACAGCTTTGAGCTTAACTTTACAAAGGAACTCACTTGGGGAGGGCATCTCCATTTGACAAGAGGTATTTTGGACAACTTATTTCTCCAAAGATATGGTGTCTGGATTCTTTCAAAGCCGGGTGGAAAATCGTCATTGGATTCCAAATCCCCCGAGTTTACTCGTGATGGAGATTCTTCTGATGAAAACAACTTTACCTATTGAATGCAAAGTATTCCATCAAGCAGTGATATAAGCTTTATACCTAATTAGGTAACTCATTTTAGTCAATCAACAGATATTAGTCTATAATAAAGATAAAGTACTCCACAAATGATGAGTCGTAGAATGCTTGATTTATGGAGATATATTCTTTAGTACACAAACAATTAGAAGAAATATATGAAACTCGTTGGCATATCAGACTTGAAATAAATAGCACTCTTACATTAAGCATATAAAGTAGCACAGTGAAAAACCCAACTGTAATAACCAGTAACCCGTCAGCACACCTAAAACAACCCACTCATCAAAAAGAACTTCATAACTCGGAGAGATTTGTGTCTTTTGCACTTAAGCAGGTACAAGTACACCTATCTAGCCCACTTTCAACCGACTTGTATAACTCTGACAGATTCACTCATTAGTATAACACATACTGTGGGAAATGGTAACACGGGCTCCACCATATCCCCAATCCAAAACTCTAACCTCTTGGAGAGAAAGTAAGCAATAATCCATCCATGGGAAGAATATAACCAACATAAATTAAAGACGAAGCATATAAAAAACATAGCAATTATATTGTTCGTCTCAATCTTTTTAAAAAAAAAAAAGACAAATTAAGTGAAATTTTAAATAAATTTGGTGTCGGCTATGTGCATCATTTTTTCACTCCGTTTATTCCATGGTTACACCTAGTGGAATATCTAATGCAATCAATTCCTTCACAACCATAAAAATTCATGTTCATTTTCGTCTTCTAACCTACTTCAAGAAGACCATACCTTGACCACAATGAAACCAGCATATCCATCGCCACCTCCTTGTCTAATCACCCTTCTTGAGCCTTTTCCAGTCACCATAGCACCAGGAGAGCTACTTTACCTAAGAAGCACCGACACAAACACTTGTGTCAGACATGCCGACATGCGATATTTCAAAAAAGTTCCGACACGATAAGTCGCTGACACGTTGATTAAAATATTAAGAAAGGGGATTTGACTTCCTTTGTAAGTTTGATTTTTTATTGGGGTAAAATTGTAAAAAATTTGATCCACATAAAAATATTCTTTTTGGTTTGTTAAAGGGTAAAACTGGAAAAGATAGACTATCAAATAAATACAGGAAAAGTAAATTTCGCGGACCCAACACATTTGAATTGAAAAGGAGATTTCAATAATGGGTTTATAGTCCAAACGTGTCTTCATTTTCAAAAGCGATACAAATGACTTCATTTTCAAAATCCATCCAAACACGCTACTTCTTCATTTCTTCCTCCTCGGCCATCTCTGACTCTCAGCATTTCTTCCACCCTTCTCTACATTCCTTCATCAGTGTAGCAGCCTCTGATTTTCCTTACCGTTTTCAATGAAACTCTTCTTCCTCAGCTGCTGACTTCATTTCTTCTTCTTCTTCAACACGTTGCAAGGGACCTCTGACACGCGTTGATGACGTTTAGAAGATGTACTGGTCTATCGTCAAACACTGATGCCAGCAACGGCAACGTGTCGGTGCTTCCCTGTATTTTACTGTGTTGATTGCTGCCAAAGTCCAGAGGATGAAAAGCAAGAATTGGCTAGGGTTTCTAATTTTTATCCTCGTGGCTTTCGGGGGTGTTCATAGATATTCCAAGCTTATGGACATTTTAGTACTTTATTTTCTTGCACACGTCCCCTCGCCATAGGATTCATGACAAATTTTGATTCTAGATGGTTCCGTAGACATGTGGCTTTCGCCCATTAGCTAGGTTATTATTTTCATTAGCTTTTCATTTCCTCTTTTTTGCATGTTCATTAACTACCTTACGTTATTAGGTTCAGCTTTTCGCCTACAGGGGTTCAGCCCTGCCAAGGCAACTTCTTGCCTTTGTGGACTCGTGGCTCCGCCCCATTTGTACGAAGCCCATAGTGCACTGATCTTAAAGCTTCACATTTTCGAAGCGTCTCTGGCGAAGCCTAGTTTAGTTCCATTTTGTAGTGATGTCATTATGGTTGACCATGTGGCTTCCTTTTCGCTACGTGGGTCTAGCTTAGCAACTGCATAGGACTTTCATGTGCTACATGAAGCCATGTAGTGACAGTAACCACGAAAGGAAACTCTTTACCATCACTATTTATGTTTTGACACTTAGCCCCAAGCTAGAATAATGGAGGATTGTTGTAGGTTGAACTTCAACATAAAACTTCATCATACCTAGACTGTTAAGTAATGGAACCTAATTATTGCCGCTTAGTTGAGTATGTACGCGAATCGACCTCCGTGATGAGGTTGGAAGGGGATAGGAGGCCCTCTCTCAAAGGAAGTGCGGGAGAGGGAAAGGATGAAGCCCCGTGCTAGATTTCATTAAGGGCAGTTTAGAAATTTCTGCCTTCATAAATTCTGTCTTAAAAATTTGGGTCCTTGTAAATTTCGATTTTGCCCTAATTTGTTGAACCGTCATTAGGCTTTTAAATCACCAACATAAAAGAGAGAAAAAGACGTTAAAGAAGATAGTAGTATGATTTTCTCTTGTAAACTTATTTTATTATAGTGAATTACTACTGCAACAAAAGAGGACATAGTTTCACATTAAGACGGACCTTTATAAATCTTGTATGTTTTTTTTGAAGTTAATTGATTGTTCTTGTTAAAATAGAATTAGGGTTTCGAATTCTCAGTAAAGCATAAATTATCCTATTCATCCCAACACTTAATTAAACAAAAAAAAATTTTGAGCTAGAAATAAAATGAAAATTTGCAATAAATAGAAAAAAATAGAAACTTGATGTATAATCTAAACATAGTCAAACTAGACTAAATAATTTTTTATTGGTATTTAGTCCATTTTCTTGCCTCACAAACATCCAAAGAAACCCTCCAAAATATTTTGATGGTCAACTTTTATCTATCCTACTCCTTGTCCTAGCTTAAAAGCGATTTACTCGTGCAATTAATGTCATGGATGTAAATATGGAGTAATATTCAACATTTCCATTCATGAACAGTTTAAACATATTCATGTTCATTAACATTATGATTAACACTAAATGAACTACTCTGAACTTCAAAAAGGGAAGAACATTCGTTCTTAATTATCTTTCAGCATTTTCCAGCAAACTTACACATAACCAATGATTATTTCATCAAGCAATCGTTAAGTCTGTCACAAATGTGCGACAAAGACCCTTATATATTTCACATTCCATGAAAAAAAATTTAATTTCAAATAGAAAAATAGAATCATACTAGAATATTAGAATATTAAGATTGAAAATGGACATAAACAATTAAAGACCAACAAGAATTAAAAGATTTACCTGACAAAGATTAACATTGGAAGCCCAAGTAATCCTTTTTGATTTCTTCAATTCTCCCATAATTTGCAAATACAAGTTATTGGATGTAATTTTCAAACATATATAGAAAACTATTGATTCAATTGTTTTTTGCAATCGCGGCCACCAACTCTCAATACTGAAATTTCAAAGAAACCCTAATCCATTTCCTACTTTTTATCGCTTGTTTGGTTATGCTTTTAAGAGCTTATAAGTTATGGCATGTGGGTCATATGAAGCGTGTAGATAATAAGTGGTTAATAAATTATAGATCCTACAAAATGCGGAGATTAAAAATATGTTTGACCAACTTAAAAAAAAAAAAAAAAATTAAACTTCGACAAACATGCACTTAGTTGATCACACTATATATAGAGGGGATATATCTAACGGAAATTCTGGAAAGTAACCCTGTATCCTCAGAGTTTTTTTTATTTTTTCTCTTCAGTACTTTCAAATATCTCTTATCTTTCACTACTGCAGATTTTTTTTTTCAGTGACTATCAAATTGAGGGACTATTTTGAATGGTCACATGGCATAAGATGCTTTGTAGCATTTTCCATTTCTGTAATTTAATTACCCAAAATGGTTCCAAATTAATGCGAACAAAGTCAAAACAACGTGTCCTAGATTGTCTGAACATTCTAACTAATGTTCCTAAAATTTCGGTTTTAAGTATTTAACAACTAGTTGATCTATAATATATTAGCTTGCTTTGAATTGATCCAAAATTGTGGCTAAGATATATCAAAATATTTCAACACAAATCCAAGATGCCTAACCACCTTCAAACATACAATTGCATGAATAAAATCAAATCCATTTTTTCATGTAATTAAGAATGTCAACATTACAACAGCCTATCCATTAAAACATAAAAATACACATTATTAATCAAATAGGAGGCACATATAAACTCAGTGACCATAGAAGTTATTAACCTATAATTATAAAGCAGGTGATCTCCATATATTCAATAATGAGATTGTGTAATTGCAGGAGGGGATCTGCAGTTATGGAATTTTCTATTGACAGAATATTCCTCCACGGTCATATTTGATGCTTACAAAAGGATTTCTGATCATCCTTCTGCCTCTTTTCCTCTATCACATATCTTTCTTATTACAATCTTTCATAGCTCGCCTTGACACTTTGCATTTGGTAAGCACGTGAACCATTTCTACAAAATCCAAAATCGACTAAAGGTTTCATGCTTATTCGACATCACGAGTTGTTTTACATCCTGGAAAAAACCTACATAATGGTTGTAACTCCAATGTGATTTTAAACTACTTGTTCAGAACTTATTTCAGTAGCAAGATACTATTATGATATCATAAGATTTACAAATAATTCTGTCATAACATACATATACACGCAAGATAAGGAAAATGTAGTTCATGTTTTGAAAAGGGGGAAAAAAAATATCTCATGAAGTTATTATCAAACTTACGATACATCACATAAAAATATCTTGTGAATCCAACTGAAAGATAGCTCATAAAAATTCAGCTAAACTGTGAAAAAAGAATCTCTGTTAACTATAATCTGCCAAAAAAAAAACCTTCCAGAATAAAACATTTGGACATGCAGAAATAAACTATTCTAGTCAACCTTACAAAGTTCAAAATCAAAGGCACAATCAAATATTTTATTTATGCAGTAGGAGGAAAGCATGCCAGTAACTAGAAAAGGCATTGACTTTAAATTGCATCTGTATGTAAACCCTTACCAATTAACTCATTGCATGGCATTGATTTATGGTCATCAAGCTGATTCCAGAATGCTGGATTTGATGAATTGCAGTTACTGCTTCTTCTCTACCACTTTCCGGGGTTGCAAAAGAAAAAAAGAGGATTTATAGACCAGGAGGACGTGATACTAGTTTTAAGAAGTTAAGAATATATTCAGAGCTATCAACTCCATAAAAACTACTGGTCAATATTACATTTTAACTTCACACGCCATTAAACATTCCCTTGGTCAAATAAATTATCCATAACCATGAAATTACAACACTACAGTGAGAAAATAAATAACCATCAGAATTACATAATTCGCGTACATTTCAGTTGCTTAAAATCACATCTGCTCATGAAAGGCATCATATACCAGGTCGTGAAAGTATAGCATCCAAGTCTCATTTCTCTTATATAATGAAATGTCTATTTTAAAGTACACACAATACATAGCAAGCAATAATTATACAAAAGATTTAAAAAAGGCACCAGAAAAACATCATATGAGAAAATGTCTTCTCTAATCACCCATAGAATATGACAACATTCTCTCACAAGCATAAAAACAAAATAAAATAATCAAATTTGTTACTTCATAATCCCATAATATCAATAGATTCAGACTGAAGTCAAAGAGGCATAACCTAAATTTAGTTTATCTTATTATGCATTCAAGAAGCAAACATTGGCTAATGAGAAGATGCTGAAAGAAAAATATTAGCAACTGTTACATTTCTAAGTCAAACCTAGAGTGATGCAATATGAGAGATTATGCCAAAATGGTGCTATTTACAACAGAAATGATAGCAAGAATACATGACCGTTTCAATTCAAATGTATCAGCTTACGTCTTTTTGGGCACACCAACACTTGGCAGCAGCATCCACTAAAAAAATTGCTAAGCACTTGAATCTTGTGCAGATTATTCCTTCTGTTTAATCCTTGACCAAGGTTTTGTCCCATTGGATTCTCTGGCAATGTTTTTAATGGGACAACTTTTATAGCGTATCTCTGTTTCCTTCATTAGGTTTTTCTCACAGGATAGGTTTTATTCTAATAACTTTTTAATGAGACATATTCTAGAATGATGAATGTCCATAATCTACTGGACGTTTACCCTCAATGTAACTTTATTTTCCTCTCCTATGTTACAAATTGTGTGCGAGACTTCTAGGAGTCTATCTCTTAACGGAATTTCTTCCTGAGATTAAAGATATAAAACCAAGGAGATGAAACTGCATCCTTGGCTGGTCATTTAATGCCAAGACATAAATTCAAATTCCACCTGCGATCATTAATTCATGGATACAGAAAAACTTATATGTTATTTTGGTAATTCTTGTTTTACTTCTACATCTGCAAATAATTGAATATTCATACTTCCTTTTTGGAACATCCACAACAAATAATACACCTCCAAAATAGTATTTTAGATTCAAATAACACCCTTGATAGTGCGTGGAGTGATTAACAAGGCTTCCTGACTACTGTTGTGGTGGAAAAATAATAAAAAACTATATCAAATATCCATTTCTTCAACTCTCATCTCAATGTAAATAATTCCACAAATTGAAGGTCACAGATGATTTCTCACTTCATTAAGGTGTAATAAAGCAGAGAAACAAACCACATTTTTTCCTTATTTAAATTAATAACCACCCTCTTACTAATGGGCTTATCAATTGCAAATGCCAATCAAAGACTGAATTTCATCCTTGGAGTGGAAAACACAACCCTTGGATGCCAATGTTCTTATAAAGCAAATGCTAATCACGTTGCTAAAATTCAAGCTTGAAGTTCAAAAGAATACAGAGCCGAAAGAGCCACTCTTTATTCACCAGTCACTAATCTAAACATCCATTTCATACTCAAACAATCAAATAGAAATCATCATCCTTACAAAGAGAATTACCAACAGTTTGACAGATTTTCATTGAATATCCCAAACCCACCAAAAGACATTTCCTTCATTCACGCAATATGGACAAGAATTTCACGAAAAATGCTTAAAATTGTTCTAATTGAAGCATAATAACTAGAAAGATGTAACCTTAGACCTCAAAGAAGTACAAAGAGACCGCATATTCGACAAATTGTCAATACCATAAAACACAAACCCAACAAAAACTAATTATCACACCGTTCAAAAAAGAAATTCCACAAAAAAAATCCAATCAAGGGTGAGACCCATTACCTTGAATCCAAGGAAAGATAAGTGGAACTCTTCTTTACGTATAACAACAGGCCACTGCTCACCAGCTTCGCCAAACATCTGCTCCGTCTCACGAGTGAGAATCAAGCTACGGATGGTCTGGGCGGGGATAGAGATGGCATTGAAGGTCTCTTCGACGCCATTAACGAAGTAATTGTGACTCTTCCGTTCGGCGCTTGACCTGCACCTGGACCTCGACCTGGCCTTGCGGGCTTTCCTTTGAGCCAAGAATTCCTCCCATGGTCGAGTCACCTTTCACAAAAACTTCCAACGTTTTTGCTGCTTCCCTTTAATTCTCTTTGTTCTAATTTTTTGTAATATTAAAAAAATTATATCATTTTCAAATATAAACTACTATTGTCAAAATTTTAAATCAATTCTATATATTATGCAATTTTAGTAAGAAGGTCAACAATTTTGAAGTAAACATATTTCATAATACGGATGACATCGTGAGAAATTCTTTTCGCTTTTAGAGGAATTCAATAATAAGAAATGGAGAGGAGAGCACCAATGCAACTTTTAAACAATCCTTATTTTGCATGGAATTAAATATAGATGCTTATGTGATTGAAGAGAGTTGAATGCAATCCTGCACCTGCACTCCCCGTTCGACCCGTGTGTTCATCAATTTCAAATGTATTGTAGAAAATCACTTTTTACAAAATCCATCATGAAAAAAGGGGCTCAAACAAGAATCCACTGGCTATTTCAAGTTAGGAGCAAAATAAAACATGCCACCACAAATGAGAATAAACAAATTTAAATTTACACTCTTTCAGGGAAAAAAACATGAGAGGAAAAGGAAAAGGCTGGCCAAAAACAATGCCTCCCATAAATATATACAGATGGTGATTGCAAATTATGTACCAGTAATTTCTCTATCCAATTTCATTCTTTTTTGCAATTTGAACCTCTGGATTATTAGTGACTCACTGCTGGGATGATGTATCCCGCAGAAATGTACAGTTTACTCCATTCCAGCAACCCCTTGGACTATTAAAAAAACAAGCATGGCTTCATTATCTTTGATTTCGATTCTCTCCATTTCGTAGTATTTATAGGTTCTTGAATAGTCTGACTACCAAAATGGAGTAAAATTTCTTGTCTTTCTCCTCCATGTTGCTGAATCAGACTCTTGTAATAGTTTAAGTCTTTTGTTATAGGAGCTCCCTAGGGTGGAGAGGGAACGGTTGAAGAAACAACAGCTACAAACGACCAGTGACTAGGAACCGGTCCCATCATACTCAAAGGATGATGGAAAGGTCTGCTTGGTGAAGCTGTAGATGGTGAAAGAAGTTCAGGTCGACCTGAAAAAGTAGAAGGTGAATCTCTTCTATTGACAACTGGAAGCTGATCACACAAATTCTTGGCCAGAGACCTCAACTCGAGCACATTTGGTGGGCCGGTGGATGGCATGTTATGCAAGCTGATTGGTGACATACTTTATGAGTACTGGACGATGATATATTTTGCGCGCCAACTCGTGTATTCTGCAAGCAGGAGGTCGGTGGATTCTGAGTGCTGGATGCTGCCCCGTGGTTTGTAACGAGTTGCTCGATCATTTTTGGATCACTGAGAAGTTTTATCAGCGAGTTATGATCAATAAAATCCTTCTGATCACTGCTTGACATAACAGCAGTCCAAGGCAGCTTGAGCACCTGCGACAATATCGGGCTCGACAACTGTTGCTGAGAATCCGGGATGAGGATTGATAGTGACATTGCCCTGAGATGAGGAAGTTCCTGGGTTCAATAGCTGATGCTTTGAGATTATTGGAACAGGATTTGGATCCATGGAGTCGACTGATGATGCATCTAGTGCAGCATCCTCGTCTTCAATAGGAGTGATTGGAATCCTAGGGGTGTTTTGGTCATTGGGAAATGAGTTTTCTGCACCCACTTCCGCACCCACTGGTGCAGACAGGCTGCACGAGGATAAAATTGTCATTACAACGAATGAAACATAATAAAAGTTCAACATATTGCATTAAATAAAAATAAAAGGAAAGAATGCAAGAATTGCACTTTGGAGGGATAGAAGAAGAACGTGTATAAATAGCTTTGAGCACTATCATCTCCCGTTGATTCTGAGATTCCATTTCTTAGCTTTCTTTCCCAGCAATCACTTGTCATGAACCATCTACTAAAAACTGTAAAAGAAGGGGGAGAAAAATGTAGATAAGTATTTTAAGACATGGCTTGAACTCAAATACCGTGGGCTAGTATTCTGCAAGGTTTATTACGTGCACGCTTGTCAAAAGCTTATAATTGCTTATAAGCCGATAAAACACTATTTTTATCCACAAATTTCGTAGGACCACAAATTTTACCTACTTTTTAACCATCGTTCTTTGGGAACCACTGCTTATAAGCAATTTTAAGCTCTGACAAACAGGCACTAACCCATCCAGCGAGTGCAGAAAACCTGGCCCCTTTCCTCCTTTATGCATTACACGGAGAGCTGTTCAGTTTAGAAGAACAAATATTCTAAACGAAGAGGAAAAGGCAGAATTCCAATTAGCAAAGGATTCGTTTGAAATTAGAAGGTGTAAATTGGTAAAAAGGTCAAGTTTGAGCATCTTATCCTGAAAGTGAATACCTAACTTATTTTCAGTGTTTACAGCCGCAACCCCTACACCTTCCCCAAGGATAATGCGATAGTTCAAACAACTACAATGAAACATGGTGGTAGTTCCCACCTTAAACATTAAAAGAGTTTAAGGGCTTCAGAAAATTAATAAAAAATGACAAATGAACTCACTCTTGGAGGGCATCTCCATTTGATAAGAGGTATTTGGGACAGCTTATTTCTCCAAAGATTTGATGTCTGGATTCCTTCAAAGCCCGGAGGCAAATTGTCATCAGAAACTGTACCACCTGAGCGGACTGACCATAATGTCTTTGCTTGCACATGGTCTTGAGATCCCGCCAGTCCAACTTGTGAAGGAGATACATCAGGCAAAAACAACCTTTCCTATTAAATGGAATGTATTAGTCCATTAAGTAGTAATACAAGCTCTATATATAATTATATAATTAAGTACCTCATGTTAGTCAATCTGCAAATATTAGCGTCTATAATCAAGTTAATTTTTTTCCACAAATAACGAATCCTAAAATGCTTGATTGTGAATATGTATAGTATTCTTACACTAAGCATGTAAAGTAGTTAGTATCACAGAGAGAAGATAAAATGAAAGAACCTTACACCTGTCAGCATATCTAAAAGACTAAAACAAACCAATACGCAGAAAGTACTTCATAACATCATTTGCGATTAACTGCCGTGTAGAACTCGAACAGATTCACTGATTACTGATTAGACGTACAAAACATACTGAAGAAATTGGTACCAACGGTCTCCAGCTAATCCAAAATCCTAAAAACTAACGTCTTTGAGATCAAGTAAACAATAACGTCACCATGGGAGCAAAGAATCGACAAAAATTAAAGATGAGGCATATTAAAAACATAGAAATCATATGATTCATCTCAATCTTAAAAATATAAAAGAAGCCTAATTCCTATAAAATTGGAGTTAGCTATTTAAATCCTTTTCTCCACTTCATTTGGTCCACGACTGCATCTACCGGAAACCACTATAGGAAATTCCCTACTAGTACTACTACCACCTATGTTTTGACAACTAGTTCCAAGCCCAAATAAAGAAGAGTCCTTGTATAGCTTGGAAGCCAACTTAAGATTTTGTCACACACCTTATGACATGAATCCTTCTATTCATGCCAACCCATTAAAGAAAAGAAAAAAAAATCTTGAACACAGTAACAAAACTAAAAAATTGCAATAAATAGAAAATAGAAACATTGATTGATTTTGATTCTTAATAAGTATTTTTTTTTTTGGGTGAATGTGCAGTCAGAAAGAAGGGAAAACTATGGGAAAAGTAGTGATCCTTATGAAGGGAAAAACTATGGAACCTTTTCAACTAAGGATTGTTATATGAACATATGCACAAAATTCTACAAATTAGAGATGAAATAAAAGTATATGAAAATAAGGAAAAAAAAAACGCTTCTTGGTACTTTAAAACATTCATTTGTTTGTATCTCATTCGAGGATATTATTAACTGTGCTGCTCGTTATTCTAATTGGAATTTGATTTACTGATGCAATTATTATTAAACTTTTCATTCATTAACATTTTAATTAACAACTAAAGAACCGTTCCTAACTTCGAAAATAGAAAGTGCAATCATTATTCATTTATATTTTTGGTTTTTTCCAGCTGAGGGAACTAATGATGATCGATCAATTTTCGAGTAAGTTTTACCAATGTGTCAACGCTTTCAATTTCATTCCAGTAAAAATAAACAATTTCCCACTTTGATTTCACGACGTAAACACAAAAATACCGAATTAATTTCATATTCCAGTTACTTTTTTTTTTTTCAAAAAAAATCGTTTCATAAAAACTTATAAGAATTAAGAATTTTTACAAGATTTACCTGACAGATTAACATCGGAAGCCCAAGTAATCCTTTTTCATTTCTGTGATCCTCCCTTAAGTACAAGTTATTTGATTCGATATCTCAAATGTATTAATACAACAACATATTCAATTGCTTTTCGCAATCGAATAATGGAAAACCTAAAAAACCCTAATCAATTTTCAATTTGTACATCCAGATTAAACATAATAGTGCACAGATATAGAGAGGGAGAGAGAATAGAGAGATCCAAAGAAAAGCCTGGAAAGAAACCTAGATCTTCTGAGCTTTTGCATTTTGCCTCTTCATTTTTTTTTCCGGGCCCTGCTTCATGTACAGGGCCCCCGTACACAGGGGCGCCGGGGCCTTACTCTTTTTTTTGCTACATGTACAGTTCTTAGTGAACCGTACATTTACCGTCCACACTAATTAGTGTGGGCCCCACTATTTAATACTGAGGACCGTCCAAGTGGCTTAAACCTTCTTTCCTACATTTTCTTATCTTTCCCTGCCTTATATGTAAATGCACATGGCGCTTTATGCACTGTTGTCGAGGTGGCAATGGCTCAATCCACTAAGTTTATGGGCTGGGCTGTGTCGAGCTCGTCAAGTAAAGCCCATTAGCGTCGCGAGCTGGCCATATTTTCTTGGAGAAAATTTCATATCTAAAAGATGAAGCATGACCATTTCAAAACTAAGAAATAATGTTTAAAATCTCAAAAATCATATATTAATTAAAATTTATTTATGAAATAATTAATTAAAAATATATATTATTAATTATATATATTGATGTCACAATTTTATACTATTTGATCACAAATTATCAAATTAATTGTTCGCCATTTATAGGTCACAATTTATTTCACGATCACAAATCAAAAATGTTATCAGTCACAAGTTATTCATCGATCACAGATTAAAAAATATATAATCACAATTTATTTATATGTCACAATCAGAAATTTTGTAAGTCACTACTTAAATTTTTATGTCACATATCATTTAATAGTCATACAATATTTAATTTATTGATCAAAATCTCAAATAATTGATCACATATTATTTACTGACCACAAATTAACCAATTTATTGATCACAATCAACTAAATAATTGGTTACA
>CAIGRK010035097.1:0-13732 GCA_903798315.1 Fraxinus greggii | reverse complement strand
TGTTACAAATTATTTTACGGTCAGTCACAATTTCTTAATCAGTCACAAATAAAAAATTTATACGTTACAGTTTATTTATCGATCACAAATTACAAATATTATAGGCCACAACTTAGTAGACGGTTGCAAATTGTTAAATTATCGGTCACGAATTTAAAAAAATAAATTAAGTCATACGTTATTTTTTTATCACAATTTATCTTTTTCATTGATCACGTATTGTTTATTGATCACAGATTAGCAAATTCAATGGTCACGGTCAACTGAATAATTTGTGACCACAACCAATATTTGTAACCACTATCGTACCACTCTCTCCAGTAGCAGCATTGCCGCTTTCGCCACCAGAATCATCACCTCTCGACTGCAACACCACCTCAAACAAATCATCACTTCGCAGAAAAACACCATCACCTCTCAACAGCAACATCATCGCCACCAACAACTCACCATCACCTTCTACCACCACCACCAACTCACCAGCATCACAGCCAACGTTATCACTCACCACCACCACCACCACTCAACCACCGCATCACTACTTCATCCAATCCACCAACCACACACCATCATCACTGCCTATAGTGTCATCACCAAGATAACCAGCCACCACATTCACCCTAAATCCACAAATAAATTGTCAACTGCAGCTTAGGACTACCATCTTCCCCACCATATCCGATCAATTTCTTCACGTTACTGTCTCCAAACACATCGCCTAAATTTCTCCTCACCTCACAGTCGTATACACAAACACCCACCCCCGGAGATCGCGACTTTGACTTAGTCGGTTCGGCCGCCTAGGCTTTGCAGTTGGCTTAGCGTTGGTAGCGACTGCCTTTGGCATGGATTTCGCTTTGGAAGGAGGTGCCTTCTTATCCTTAGTGATTTTGCTGGCAGCGGCCTTGGGTTTGGGGCAGGAGCCGGCTTCTTCTTAGCAGCAGCAGAAGATTTGGAAACATACGAACTAGCTGGAGGAAGCTTGACTGGATCGCATATTGACTAGATCAAGTTCTCTCCTTCGGCGACGGCGATTGAGGGGAAGAAGAGAGAGAGAGAGAGAGATGCGACAACAGTGAGGAAGAGAGGGAGAAGGAGAGGATAGAGAAAGAAAGAAGATATGATAAATGATTAAATTTTTAGGGTTTGGATAATTATAATTTAAATAGAGATTAAATAATATCTGATTTTTATATAAATAAAATGTATATATGAAATTTGAAATTAAATGTTTAAAATTCTGATTTTGTGTAATTTTCACATTTGAAAAATAGGCCAAAGGGCCAAGTCTTTTAAACTCATTTTATGGACCTAACAAACCGTCCCAAAGTTGGGAGCATATGTTCTTGAACAATTCCGTCTAAAAAGTTGTGTTTTCAAAAAGAAAATATATTCATTTCAATATAATTTTTATCGACCTCACATGTGCAAATCATTTTTTTTTTCTCCCTCAAATGCGAGTCACGTGCACAATTTTCACGTTCATTTTATTATCAATTGATTCAATTCGGTCATATTCTGATCCTTGACCATTTCATGTTACACGGTCCATTTTAATGCTACTTTTTAAAAATACTAAGAGCATGTTTGGTACTTTTTATTGAATTCGGAGATAAGATTAATGTGAATTAGGAAGGATTGTTCGAATATGGGTCTTGGTGATACATCGTATTAAAATTTGGGATGACAAAAAAAAGTAAAATTCGATACCTGCAGGGCCCGCCCCAAATGGGACGGAGATTACCCTCACGGGTAACAAGGGCACCGACCCATTTAATCTTTAAATTTTTTTTTTAAGAATTCAAAACTCTTAATGAAAAACTCCACGAAATTTCATTAGTTCTAATAGAAGATGATGACTAAGATTATTTAAGGAATATGATAACCAATAAAAGTTTTAGTTTACCGAATATATTTGAATAGTTTAACTTTTAAAAATAAATAAATTAATTAAAAATTTAATAAATATATTATTATCTCATTTTAATGAATGTGACAACAAAATGAATTATCAAAAACTGAATTAATACAAAAAAAAAGAAAAAAAAAGAAATAGTAGACGAGCCCAAGCCGCCTTAAACGGCCGTTTGCATCCCTAATTAAAAGACCAAACAAGTAGTGAAAGTTTAAAAAATTACAATAATTTTTTATTAAGATTTTTTGAACTTTTTGAACTTATTTTTTTACTTAACTTTCTTGTACGATTTTTTCTTTTACTCATGAATGAAATTTTTATTTATAATTAAATTTTTATTTATAATATTTTTTTTACCTTATAACTAAATTTTTAACTTATAAGTAAAATTTTGAACTTTTTAATTATTTTTTACTTATAAGTAATTTTTAATTATAAAATTATTTTTAACTAACGAGTGATTTTTTTTTTACTTATATAAGCATTTTTATTACTCATAAATAATTTTTTACTCATAGACAAATTTTCTATTTATAATTTATTTTTTATGCAATTATTTTTAATTCAAAACTCACTTATATACATTTTTTTACTTGCAAATATGTTTGAAATATATATTTCACTTATATTTTTTAACTTTCAAGTGATTTTTTGCTTGTAAGTATTTCTTAGTTATAAGTCATTTTTTCACTTATAAGGGAAATTCTTAGCTCGTATCTTACTTGTAAGTAAATTAAGTACCTAACCTTGCAACAGAATGTAGTAGAAATTTTTTTAATATGACTGTCTCATATGAACGCGTGATGATTTATTATTTAGATCACGACAGCTCGAATCATGAATGATGCATAACCATTCGAGTGTTAAAAGAGAAACAAAGTGTACCTTAAATATCGTGAGTCTTGATTCAAGGGCCGATCTAAATATTTTTTTTGTGGGGTCAAAAATTAAAGTTTAATTTTTTTAAAAAACAATATAATATTAATGAAAATAAGTTAATATGCATTTTTATATTTTGAAATTGCCACTTGTATAATTTTTTTTATCTTTTCGTTTACAGATATTGAGCTAAGGGCGAGTAAATCGAATTGAAAGTAGGAAATAAATGGCCTGAAATGAATTCACATTTAACCTATAAAGTAAATGAAATTTATATTTAATTCGAATGTAATTCAAATTTCATTTAATCTCTAACGATCCTAAATTTTTTGACGTCATATTTCATATAAAATTTCCTAATAAAATGATGTAAATTATATTAAAAATTTATCGTGAAAAAATAATAAAAATTAATGAAATAATTTAAATTTCTTAAAGAAAAGACGAGATAGACACATCTTTTAAGACATACGTTTGACGCATATTTAACTATTTTCGATATCCGTTTGGACCGTACAATATGATTATCATGTAGTTCTCGAAACGTGCTTCTAGATGACGTAGGAGATTTGTGGCTTCGAATAATAAACGATCATTGACGAATTTTGAAAATTAACATATTATCGAAATTCTCGAAATAATAGTTTGGAACAACTTACTTTGATACATCGTAACTTTTGCTACGATTGGTTGTTTCATACACCATTAAAGAGTGAAAAAAAAAAAACTAGGTCATGAATATTTCGCAATGGTATTAAGAATACAATATTTCGATTTCATTTGACATTCCATGATAAGTGCAACAAAGTAAGTCGTAGAAAGATCTAAACAACTATTTCTTGAAAAAAAAAAAAACAAAAACAAAATTTTTGTGGGGTCATCCAACATGGGTCCGCCCCTGTCTTGATTTGAATGATAGTATTCAAGATTTCATTACCAAAATGATGCGTATTATTAGACGTGGGGTGTAGTTGATGGATATTATTAAGAAAATAATATATTTTAAATAGTGATATAATAAGAAATATATTGTTAAAAAGTAAAAAAAATTATTGATGTAATGAAAAATATTATTTTATTAAAAAATTTATGATTGAAAATTAATTTTGAAATAATATATTTAAAAGAATATGTATCAAACAGTTAGTAACTGGATATATAGAAAGCGTCCTACCGAAAGTTTTACGAAGATTAAAAGCCGGTGACGTACTCGTCACAAAACTGAAAGTGACCCTACTGTTTTGGCGAGGAGCTTGGATCTTCAGAGACAGCTTTTCTGTGCCTTACGTTGGTACCACAAGGAAACTGTCACTTCGTTTCCAAAGCCAACTTCGACAACTCCTCCTGTTCATATGCATGCTTTACAGGTGCCTACGTATATGTTTGTTTTATTATTTTTATCTTGTTAATTGTGTCGTTTTTACATTATCACTTTGATAGAAATCATGGCCCAAAGTGTGGGTGATGAATAGTGATGATGTTGGATACTGAAAACAAAGTAATTGTTTGCTTCTCTCCTCATTTTCCCTTTTCAATGTGCTATTACGAATATGAAATTTTAATTTTTTCTCCCGTCGTCAAATTCACTCGAAAAACGTCCAGAATTAGAAGTCCTAAATATATACTATCGAAAGCAAAAAAATCATAGAAAGAAAATAGACAGATAAGAACCTTCAAGATTTGTAAAAATTCGATTTAATATGAAATTACGTCATCGTTCATGCAGTGTAGTAATTTATTCTAATGAGAATAATTTTATAAAAGAAAAGTTGCATAACCCTTTTTCTAAATTTATAAAAAAAATTAGGACAAAATCAAAATTATAAGTATTAAAGTCATAAACTATACTTAGCCCATATTTGACAACCATCATTTTCAAACTATTTTTTCTACATACTCATTTTTAATCAAATGTCACACGATAAAATAGTAAACACGTAAATCCGATATTAAACATACATTTTAACCACAAATTCTTCAAAAAATTATTATTCAAGAACATAATGGCCACCAAACAGAGTTCCGTGTATAAGTTCTACACGTTGAGAATAATTAGATTGTACAACTTATTCAAGTACTGGAGTTTTTATCGCCAACGCATTCTCAATTGTACGACCACATAATAGACTAATCAAGCGGGTTATTAGGCAGGAATCGGTTCACTATTAATTAATGCCCAGTGTTGTAACATCAACACATGAAAAAAGGAAAACAGTATAGAGTAAATTAAAATTAAAACAAGTAAAAAGGAAAAGAAGGCGTTGATCCAACGTTGTTGGTCGTTTCTCGTGATCCAACTCACAATCTTGTCACCAAATGTACTAGGCTTTCGGTTCGTGTTCCACTGTCGGTGCCCACATATTAATGGAATTAAAATCGTACTTTGAATTACTTATACAAACTCGTGTATCGATATTTATAAGAAACTAATTTCTTGGCTCGATTATTATGAGTTTTTTCGCGATGCAATTTGATATTACAATATATCTACTAAAAACAAAGAAACCTCGATGAATACTGAATCCTCTTTTATATTCACATCGAGAACTCTCTTATTCTTGAATCCATAATAAGAAAAACCTTAAGACAATACAATGAACAATAATGATGAGTCGAGTCCACTTTATCATCGCCGGTGAACAGCAAATATTGTCGACTTTGCCGGAATATAATGAAATTTTCAGCTGCAAATCTGATCGTAATTTTCTTTAAAACACGTGCACGTAAAATGTAACAAGATCCCAGACATATGCCAAAGCTGTACAGAGAATATTCATTTAAGCTTACAGAATAAGGTAATTGTTTATCCTCTCAAAAACCAACATAACAGAAAATGTGTACTAATATTGTCTTCTTAGAAGACAAAAGCCCACAAAAAGCAAGCTCAACTTGTTCTTTGTAGTAATTTGTCTTAAAAAAACTAGAAAATGCCATGAAGAAATCCCTGAACATACCTCCAAACAGGATCTTGGAAACTCTCTTAAGAGATATAAAACGAGGTACGAATATTCCAGGGATAGATTTTCCAGAAACATGTCACTGAAAAGACCGGATATCGGCAGTGGGAGGCTTGAGAATCAGGCAAGAAAAAGAAAACTCCCGCTAGTAAGGCACATCTAGGAGATCCTGTTTTCTTGTTTCAATTCTGGTGGTGAATTTCAGGAAGTGAATAGGGTGAATCAACTTTGAAAATCAGCCAAAATGCGTCTTTTGGATGTGGAAATAGAGGCTAGGAACAAAGCTTTCAGTAGTTCAGCTGTACTATCCAACAGAGGTTTTGCTGTTTGGATGGCTCTACATTCCTACATTATTGCTGTTTGAATCAGTTAAAATCTTCAACCTTCTAGCTGTTTTCATGAAGTCACTGCAACAACCATAAACGAAACATATAAGTGAAATCAAGGTCATTTAGAAGGAACAAACCGCGTATCATATACGAAAGCACTAATAACTCTTTACCTAAATGGTTTATCACCAAGCTTTTGCACTGCGCCTGTGACATCCCAGTACACAACATGAGTCAGCATCTCTGAACTATCAACATCAAACATATTTTCCAATTTCTTGTATAGTTCTTCATAAGAACTGAGCAAAGAAATGTCCAATGTACGACCTACATCTTCCGATTCCATGAAAACCTTGCAGTGACTGGTTTCGGAATTGAGCTCCGAATGAAATCCTTCACATAATGGGCGCTTTGGTGCATCATGTTGATTAAGAGCTGAAACAGGTCCATCAGAAGTATATCCTATCTTATCTGCATTTCCGTCTGAAGAAATATTGCCTGTGCAAATTGGTGCAACTGTATCACCGGAGCAGCTCAGAGAAATCTGCTGCTCAGTAAGAATTGGTCGACCAAAAAGTACAAAATGGCCTGCCTTGTTATTATTTCTTTTTGAAGCTTGGTTGGAATTTCCCATGGATAGCACACGAGAAACATTCTCGTTGCTACCTGGCTTGGTTATGATTAGATTGGAAGTTCCTGTACGTACAGAAGCTTGATCGAGCGGCATAAAACCAACTGGAAACAAATCCGACTGTAGCTTACTGAGTTGGTGATCTGATATTGATAGACCATATTGAGCATGCCTGGCTCCCTGCATGCGAGCAGGAGTATTGTCAAGAAGACAACCAAACGGGTAGCTGGACCCAAGGACGAGGTTGCTCGAAAAAGCTGACAATGGAAGTTGGCCATCGAGTAGGAAGTCGGGATGTTGTGGTAACCTTAATTTCTTTTGCGGTGGTGAAAAAGGGGAGAGATGGATGGTGGGCATATCTGACACTAATTCTACCAGCCATGGGCTCACATGTTTTACATTTTGAAGTAGATCAGGCTCGTCCCAAATCACCTGCAATAACTCATCTTAAATTAAAGATGTATATGGAAAAACAAGAAAAGAATGTCCAGTCCTCTTGCAAAGGAAAAGGTTTCTATCAAATTTCGGAAAATATTACAATATTGCAAGGTTAAACCTTAAAAGCTTTCAGCAAGTAAAAGTTGAGAAAGCATCAATAATTGGATCCACACTGCATACTCAAATTTAAACCCAATCAAAAGCACACATGTACATATTTTTAAAATAAGTGGGGTTCTATCAATGCGTGAAAAGAACTACGGATAAAATAAAGAGGAAAACTGATTAGTACGATTGGTTCAAAAAACTAGCAGAGTACATACCAAGAGAAGAAAATTAATCCTAAGATATCTGGTAAACTTGTAGGAAATATCATGGAGTTATTATAATCAACTGAACCAAATACTTATGATCCAAAATATAACAGCAATATTGCAAGCTTGTAAGGAAACAGCATACAAGATTTTATTTAATTTCTTTTGGAACATCGTGCTTGAGCAGATATTTGTGCGGAAAGCATAAAACTTTTAGCCTTATATCGTGCAAAATTTGCAAGCAGAAATAACTATAACCCGACTAACAAGATATATTTAACATTAACTGCATTACCTGGAGAAGTCTCCAAGGTGAATCCGGCCAGTAAATGGGGTCAAAAACCTGAACTGACGATATGGTTCCCAGGAACCAACTTATTCGTGAAGAATCCTCTGTTTCAAAGGCCATCTTGAACCTCATGCCGGAGCGCCAATGAATTTGCAATGCCACCTTTACAAGAGAAGCCTTCACACAAAACTCGGGAGTGCTAGCTCGAGGATAATAAACCACCTCGAAAGGTTTTCCATTGGCAGCAAGACTTGCAGCTTCAATAACTGATTCAGGCTTCACTCTTCCCTTTCCAATTAAATTCCTGCCAGCATTTCCACTGCCACTTCTCGTCAATCTATTCTCGTCTTCCCTCATGAAGTCTGAAAACCCTCCATAAGGCATGACACAACTGCCACCTGCCGGATTCCACAGGGATGGCATTTCCGGTCCCCCATCAATTCCTCTCTTTGCACGCCTGATTCCAATGCAAAGATCCCCATTTTCAGCCCTCAGAAACACAATTGAATCACCTGCCACAAGCTTCTTGCGGTTCACGAAAGTACTCCATCCTGTTGTCAAGAGA
The DNA here is from genome assembly GCA_903798315.1 of Fraxinus greggii. Lineage (NCBI taxonomy): Eukaryota > Viridiplantae > Streptophyta > Magnoliopsida > Lamiales > Oleaceae > Fraxinus > Fraxinus greggii. The sequence goes on along the minus strand of CAIGRK010035097.1, from coordinate 5,415 downwards.
TGGCGCCTTGGTGTCCCTCTATAAATGTGCCTGAATTTCCAAGTCTCCCCATGAACATCCTTTGCCAAAATGGTCTGAACAGGAGGGTCAGCAGAGTAGTCCAGTCGAGGAAAAACTGTTTCCGCACAATATCTTGGTACAGAAAAACCCCCACCATTATTTGCATCAGATTGTGTTAATGTCTTAGCAAATGTAGAGGGTTTATCAGGATTATCTGAACCATTCATCCCAACAACCTCACTTTCATCAAAATCAGCCCCATTCCCATTAACAGGAACCAATCGCATTTTCGTAAAAACCTCATCAGTCTCAGGATCCGCCATGAATTTAATTGTAGAAACCCTACAAGGTATATAAGCCGGAACTCTATGGCAGCTCCTAAAATCTACATTTCCTGAGGCGTGCTCTGCGTGCCCCTGCGGGAAGTAAAACACCTTTGAATTCACCGAAGGCATTTGGACCATACTACCAGCACAAGCATGCCATAATTGAGAATCCAAACACTTCTCGTTTTCCATCATTTTCTCTTTAGATTCTATAAATGTAATCATCTCAATCAACAATTCTACCTCACAGTAATTAAACCCAAAACTCAATGCATAAAAGGCTCTTTCTTTATAATCTCGTTTATCACACTTCAAACATCCATAGCTGCAAAATTAAAGGTAGATTTCTTATGTATAATAAAAAAGCAATAGTTTCTACACAATAATATTTTTTTTTCCTTTTAACCAACTACAATAAAATAAATTGAACCAGAAGAAATTTAATTTCTTACCTCTTTTATCTCCGGTTGTCAAACAAATCCATCTGCACAAACATCAAAAACTCCAGAATAATTCAAATTCAAAAACTCAATCAAAATCTTCTTGTTCTCCTTGTTTAGTTCAGCAGAAAAAACCATAAAATCCAACTTTTCCCCACAAATTTGAAAAATTATCTGCTCTCACTCAACAAAAAAACTCAACTTGACAACCTCCCATCTATCTTCAACAACAAAAAAACATAAAAAAAAATAAAAATCAGCCAATAACAACAAAGAAAACTAATATTCAGAACCAAAGTAGGAAGACATAAGCCCTAGCAAAACCAGGAACTGAATAAACCGTTGATTTTCTTAAATACATATTTGCAACCCAACTCCATTCACAGTTCTCTCTACCCAACTCCCTACTATGTCTTAGAAGGTATACATGTAAAAAATGTACGCAGATAAAAGTCCTCGCACGTACGCAAAGAAGGCCTTTATAGTAATTTTCTTTTTCATTTTCATTTATAAGAATTTAATGTTTGCTTAAAATGATTTTTCTAAATGCGGAGTTTAAAAGTAAGAAAAATTAGGAGTTTACATCTAAAATTATTTTATTAAAAAATATATAATTAAAATAAATTGTGTCAAACTGGATTAATTTAATCAATAGTCACTGAACTTTGCTATAAGTTACTGCTTGCTTATCAAAATTTAAAAATCTTTACTTATTGAATTTTACTATATATTACTACTTGTTCATCGAAATTTAAAAGATTACTCGATACTTACCAAATTCGAACAAGTTACCCATCAATCACTTATACAATATCCATTTATTTATAGCAAAGTTACTATTTGTAATGGGTAACTTTGTTCAAATTTAGGTGAGCAAATAGTAACATATAGCAAAGTGTAGTGAGAAACAAATAACTTTTCAAAAATTGGTGAGCAAGTAGTAATAGGTAGCAAAGTTCAATAATCATTGATTAATTTATGTCTGCCAAACAAATCCTTAACATGTTTCACCTTTTTCTTAGGATCTGAAGAAACTTTCTGATGTACCTTCTTCAAAAGTCAGTATAACAACAAAGATCTCAATGCAAGCTACCCGCCTGTTTCTTCATTTCTTTAATAAATAAAATAATCAACAATTATTTCTTGAATTGGGTTCAATGAATATAATATTAATAAATTAATTCTCTTTCTGAGTGGGTTGGATTTAATTGAATTTTGTTGATTACGGTGGTTCGAATAGATTAATGGAATCCTCTCGAGATTTTGAAAGCAACAAGGTATTGTAATTAGTGCAATAGTCTAACTAGATTACTTTAATATTTACATTAATTGATGGAAGTCAAGAATTAGCTCTAAAAGCAATGTAGTCTAGACAAAAAGGGGATTTGACAACTTCTAACCATGGTTAACTTTGGGTTGAATGAATATTTATTTAAGTCGACGTTTCTTTTTTCATCTCTCTTAAATTCGTTTTCGTTTAGGTTGTTCGTGCAACACACCGTAGTGTCGAGTAGATGTAAATGCAAATAGCTTTTGAATTGAAAAGGAAAATTAATTAATTAGGTTAAGACTTTAAGAGAGAAAGGCTTGACTTGGGTTAACTAAAGTACTTTGATTAGGCCGATTGATTGAGTATTATTGTACTTCTGTGAGAATAAGAATAACGTTACGTAGCAAGATTCTATCGGTAGCAATATACACTGTAATTTCCAGTTTTTGCCTTTGAATATTAAGTAAAATCAGGCAAAATTACTAGAATGATTATAAAATTGAAAAGGAGAAAAACAAACATTAATCCGCTAGCCTGGCACATTAAGGATAAAAAGAGGCCTATATTGCTAGTGTAGTCCTCCATTAGGCTAATTATGTCAATTTGTCGTTGCATCAATATGTATTAAGTGATAAAGAATTCATTTTACTCAACTATAAATATAAATCTAGAATATGGTTACGTCCCTCCACCATGTTCAAGTTATTGCACGACTACCTATTATTACCTAGTCAGCATCATATTTAGGTTATACGAGACCTCACTATCTTTTCCGACTTACCAACTAGTCTATGTCCTAGACACGTCTCTCCTCTTTCGAATTTCTTGTTATGCACGGCATTTTCATTTAAAGGTGTTAATCTGGTTAGATCTGTCCAAACCGCTAAGAGTTGCATTCTTAGGGTCTTCTAGGTTGCTCCCCCAACTCAATAAGACTTCCACTCGCTAGTTTTGATTTCCCCACAAATGTGGCTGGTTTGGCGTCTACTCGATGGACTTTGGGAGAATTATCATTCTCTCTCTTTTTTTACGACCTTTTTTGTCCTTTTCCCGGCTTTCCTTTTCTGGTTCTTAGTTGATTTTGAGAAAAATGGAGGAGCATTGATAAAAAAAAAAATTCTTCAAAAAAAGCCTACGTGCAATGCCCGTGACAATTTTATGGGGAAAAAATGGAGAATAAATGTGCACCATAGATAAGAGGTTAATGACGTAAAGGTCAAAAGTTTGAGTGCTTAATTTGTCAAAAATTGAAGATTATACCGTAATATATCTTTTCATCTTCAGTAATTGTGTAAACTTCAAGAATAAAATTTCCTTTAAAGAAAAAACAAAACCTTAACAAGGGTAATTCTCGAGGTGAAAATTTACAATAAATATATCTTTTTTTAACATTAAAGAAAATATCTAATATAAAAATTTATTTTCTTCACCTGTATGATTGTTGGTTAAAGTTCACTTAGATTTCATCAATAAACACCACAAGTCTATTGTAAATATCTAAGACCATTCAATTGGATCAACCAAAAAGCCTAAAAAATCAAGGTTATGCAGGTGCGTCCAAACTCAGAATCAGAGTAATATTCTGAGTGATGATTACGACGTGACCATGGCCACTAACTGAGAGTACTGTGCTGGAAGCCACGAGGAAAGGGATGAACCATATAGTTTTCTTGCCCAACCATGCTACATGTACACTTTACCACGTGACATGGTCTACATCATTGATTTTGAAAACACGCATTATATCATTGCACATATTCTATCCACATAGGAGGGAATGTCATTGAGATTGTACACCAAAGTGCATATCAAGTATAATTCTTTTCTGCCGAGGGACCTTGCCGTCGTCAATGGATACACAAACACGAGACAATGTTATCGTGGTAGTCTTAAGTCGATACGTTCTGATTTTGAACTGGTAGATCTATCTAGGTTACTTTTAACCTGATATGGCCTTAAGTCTTGACTAGTCCTGTCGGGCCTAATATCATTTGTGATCCTCCATTGTCAGGCTTGGTTTGAATTTGTGATGATTTTGTGCTGGCTTTTTGTGACCTTGTGAGACTCTTTTTTAACCACACCAAGCTTAATATTATATGGACAAAGAAAGGCTTATGTCTAGCGTAAAGTCCCGAGCATAAACTCATTAAATCATGCATATTGTTCTCATTGATAAGAGAGCTGTGCACATTTGTCTTATGAGAAACTTAATTTAAATCTTAATACCAATTGAACAAGTTGTCCAATTGGAACCAAGATTCAACTTAAATCTTTCATAAGGTAGATGTCTTAAATTTAAATAATGAAATGACCGATAAAAAACCGTGAGGGATAAAATCGACCCGAGCTCCCCCAAAGTGGATGATACATATGATTTCATGGCTTGAGCACAAGCCAAAAAACCTGATATCAGGATTCAACTTAAATCTCTTATAAGAAAGAGATCATGATTTAAGGCTTGAGCACAGGCTCGAGTTGTAACATTGAGTTTTATGTTGTTTAATTTTTTTTCTTTTTGAATATATGCTCACAGAAGCTACAAGTCCCAGAATGGCTTACTAGACTGCCTAAACTTGAGTGTTGTTGAACATTTGATACTTTTATATATACATTCGAACTTGAGCATTCTAGCACGTTAGACAAAAACACAAATTTGCACATATGGGTCATGGCCATTTATATCACTATAAAATAAAAGATGCAACACAAAGGTATGACACGTGTCGCCATTTCCTATCGTTGTCAAAATTCAATTTTTTTTTCGTCGTTTCCCCTCCTGCTTTCTTCATTTCCTCTCTGACACTCATTCATCTTTCTCCATTTTTCCACTCAACTAATCATACATCTTTTCACTCAACCCATATCTAATTTTTCTTTTCTTCTTCTTCTTCTTCTTCTTCCTTTTCTCCTGATTGAGAAAGCGATTGGAAATTGAAACTTCGGCCTCAGAAGTGAAAGAAACTAAGGTAACATTTTCTGAAATCACATTTTCCGGTTTATTGCCTCAAGTAATATGTATTATTATCATTATATTATTTAGATTTATTCTCAGAATTCTTGCTTCAAGATTCCTATTTAAGAAATTTTTTCTATTTGTTAGACAGCAGTAGCCTCCGTGTGCAATGGAAGCACGTCAGTGCCTCCGTTGCTCCGTTGCACACGGAGACACACGGCAGTGTCTCCATCTCGCATGGAGACGTGTCTCCATGTTCAACCGAGGCACGGCCAGTGTCTCCATCTCGCATGGAGACATTGTCTGTGTCTCCATCTCGCGTGGAGATACCGTCCATGTCTCCGTGTGCAACGGAGGCACCGATGACATCCCTTTCCCAGACTCCTTAGCATTGGAATTAGCATTTTTATCAATGTTGTTTTCACT
>CAIGRK010034991.1:0-10072 GCA_903798315.1 Fraxinus greggii | reverse complement strand
TCAACGTTGTAAAAGGGTCGGTGCTCCTTGGTTGTAAGTCACCGGAAGCGTTGTAAAGGGTTGGATTGCACCATAAGTCAATCAACATAGTGAAAAAGGCCTTGCTCGTGTCGGAGAGCTTGGTAACGGCAGACGTAGATTATTGCATTGGATCGAACCTCCATATTATATCATTTGCACTTTTTATCCCTTTTACTTAACGCTTTTAATTTGCGCAAATTTACATTGTTTTATTTACGTGCTTACTTGTGTTTAGATTATTCTCTATCATTTGCATGTTTATTGTTTTAAAATCTTGAGTGATAAGCGAAAAAGTTTTAATAACCAATTCATCCCCCTCTTGATTAGCTTATCTTGGGTTTTCAGGTCCGTCGTTCGAGCGACGGACGAGTAACGGAGTCTCGGGAGAAAACCTGCATGTATTGCTCGCAGCTAGCGAAAATGCAGCGACATTTATTCCCGGTCTATAATTTCAATATCTTCAAATCCAATACAAATTACAATTTTCAATGGACTTTCAAAATAGAATTTCAAGTTGACATAGGACTCAAATAGCATTCTAAACTGAATTCTTCTTGACGTGCATTTTAATTAGAATTTTTCAATTATTTCAAACACTTCAACAAAAGAATTCGGATCACATTCAAATTCCAACCAGGGATAATGATGGTAGGCAAAGTAGCTAGTAAAATTTCGTTGTCCCTTTTTGGGGGTGGTCCAAATTAATTGCTCAAAAAGTAAAAATGGATTCACTCATTAAGCTTGCCTAAAAACTCGTACTTTCAGGTTGCATGCACATGACGCATCCTTTTTCACATCATTTGATTGATAAGTTTTTTCTTTTACGAGCCTAGAGCCCCCACCAAAGCAATCCATATTCATGATTATATCTTATACTTCTAATACAATAATGTGTGCTTTAGCTTAAATTATTGGGTCCTTTTTGAAGCCTACATGTTTCCTATTGCTGGCTTTTCATCCTAATTATCTTTTTCTCATCACTTTCAGTGCATGTGGAAAAAAAAAAAACATAAAAGAATTAAGGAATTAAATTAGCTCTGTTCGCCTAGCCAATAATTAGGTACATTCTTGTTGGTTGAACACTTGAACAATTTCCAGCTCACTAACGAATATTTCAACTCGGATGTTAATTTTGATCGAAACCTTTAGTGTTGGAAACACATCCGATCTAGAAATACTATATGTAACGACTAGTGGCATGTTTGGATGGAGCTCGTGGAACTTTCTTGTAAGCCCACAAATTGAGAAACTTATATGAAAATTCCATAAGCTCTATCCAAACATGCACGACGGATTGTGTTTTCCTCAATTTCAGAGTTAGTCTTAGAGTCCTTTCCTTTGAGAAGTTCCAAGCATGCGTTCTATCACTTGGTTCTGAGGATATAAAAGCCGCCCTTTCCCATTTTCTATAGGCTTGCGGAGTACTAGCTCTTTACTTTATTTGGCCCATTAAGACTTGAAATACGAAATTAGTGAAAGAGTGTCCGTTTCCATCTCTTCCACTTAAAACAAGCTTCACTTGAATTGAAAGAGTTTGGTTTATGATATTATTCCAATTTATAAAAATAGATCAATAAATAAATGGTGGAACAAGTGATGATATTATTCCACTAGTGCACCAAGAAAGCCTTCTAGAGAGAGTTTACACCTACCAAATATTATATCGCACGAGTTTTAGATGGCTCCTAAAACTTTACAGAACTTAATCAACATAGGCAACAAATGAACCAAGGTTACTGTTACAATAGGGATTTACACATAGATTTCACAAATCCTTTCAAGATTTGAAACCTCAACCAAATAGAGAATAAGAAGAGACTTTAGAGATTACGTGCAACTCCAGATCCAAGAACCAAAAAACCAACAGACCAAATAGAAAAAGTGAATCACCAAAATTCATTAGCCAACAAGATAAAAACCAACTAAAGATCACAGCCATTGATTAAATCAAACGGCTCACAAACCATATGAAGAAGCACAATCCGGGAATTAACAATTGGAAATGGCCACGTGGACACAACTTAAAGAGTTGTTATTTTCTTTCAGTTATTTTGTTTAACTCATAAAACTTCCTTTCAACATAGCCAAATTTTGATCAAAAAGTTAGTATCAAATCTTTTTTGCTTCACCTACTTTTTAATGTGATGAGATGATATATTACGAAGCGGCTACTTTCTGTAGTCGGCGTTTTTCCATTCTTTTTAAGAAAGTGATTATTCTACATTAATTAACTTTAAGTGGCTTTTATGCTCATGATCATTGCACGTTGGGATTTGACCACTTGACTGAACCCTAATGGTCCACGTCGTGGTTTAATTTTGCTAAAAAAATTAAATTTTTACTAAATTTTGATAAAATATATCTAAAATTCCAGATTATTAATTTTAAACTAAAATTGGATTTAAAAAATTAAATGAATGGAAATCACTTCCACTTTCAAAGACTAGTGGAACTTATACGAGGCCAGACCGATTGCTAAGCACAAACTAGTGACTTGTAGACTCCCAGTTTGAGATTAAAACCCATCTTTATGGGATGGAGGGAGTATATTTTAATTTTTTTTATTTTGAGAATACCTGTTTATAAAGTTTATGAGAAAATGTGAAAAATCAATTTTTTTTTTTTTAAAGAAAGTGTAATTGAAAATTGGTGCGGAGAGAAAAATCACTTCCGCATGCACTTAATTTATACTTAGTAGAGATAATCATTAATCAACGTGATGGTGTGTCCCATATTCATTTTCAATGAAACTATGATGCATTTTAAGACATTAAATAATAAATTAAGGGATTAATTGCCACCTTAACATCTAGACTAATGATGCTATCTATTAACGACAAAGTGCTACATGTATAGGGAAAAAATTACATTCTAGTTTACAGGTGGAGAAATTTCGTTGAATTTTGGATTAAAAAACAAAGTTAAACCAATCAATTAAATCCTGTCACATCGCACCTAAACTAGTGCGTAAAATTTCCCTCTACAAGTAGCATTTTATAGTGACAAATAACATTATTCGCTAAGCCCCTTTTTGGTTCAACTAAAATCTTTGCTTAAAATTTAAGTCAAAATCAGTAATTAAATTTAACTGTATATTTCATCAATTTTTATCAAAATTTATTAAAAATATGATATATTTTTTTAATCTAAATGGCTAAATAGACTATAAACTTCTCCTCGAAGAGGAAAATGCCTTCAACCTAGAAAAATATCAAAAGATTAAGAAGTCTCACATTAATATTTGGAAAATACTTGTTATACATTACCATCGACAAATTCTTTTACAGATTGATGATGTGACATAAATTGAATTAAAATTGTCAAAATCTCTTTACTATTTAAATGATTGTGTTTATGTAATGTGAATTAGGAGCAAAAAGAAAGTTCTTTTTTTTTTTTTTTAATTTGTTTGGTGAGATTTTTACGCAATCAAATCTCACCATATCATCGATTAATAAATAAATGTGTAAGTTGTAATGTACATGTAATACAATCCTGAATATTTAATCAAAGTCAGTCAAATCCAAATTTTTAAATCAACTTCCAGCCATTTAAAAGTTAAAATATGAGACTCAAAAAAAGAAAGGGATTTCTTCACAAATTCGTATGTCATTTGAGTTCTTCACTCATTCAGGACTAATGATTGAAAAGTTTTACAACTGCCGAAGGGATTTGTCTCTTGGAAACAGGTATTTTGCTTCTGCATATTGTAGCTCGACTGGAAAAAGGCTGCGAGTACAGGGAAGAAATTACAGATTTTCTACTGAAATTTAAATTTCACCCACATTGGTAAGTAGGGCCCACCTGAATTAAATATTGTTAAAAATTGGGGACCCACCTAATGTGTGTATTCTGTACATTTTCTGTATAAAATTTCCTGTACCTATAGATCTTCTCTTGTAGCTAACCCAATTCACGCGCCGATTGACTTAGTGTGCAGTTCAGCCAGGCTCAATAGTCCGTTCATGAATTTTGTACCGGTAATATTCTTCGCGACTAACGCTATTCATTACAAGTAATAATTAGCCAGGAAATCGAGAGGAGGGTTACTAGATAGTGAGGAAAAGAGGCGAGAATTGAACCGTGGAGGTAGTCGGTGATTTGTGGTTGATTGTTAGACGTATGGTGGTGGCAAGAAGATAATATTGTTCCCCTTTTTCTTTTCTTTTAATTTAGTTTTGAATCGATCCAAATTATCTTTCGAAGGACAGGGACATAAAACTCGATTTTCACTCAATAAACTGTCTCATGATTTAAAATAGTATTTTATCATTGGGTTCATAAACCACACATTTCATAGCGTACTTCAACATATTTGCTCAGAGGAATGTGTTCTAATAATGGACGACTAAAACCCTCGTACATCCGATTTTGGTTCTCATCTTAGTCGTTTGAGACACTTCTGGGTTATTTTTTTTTAATATTAGGTCTCGACTTTTCGCTATTCAATATCTTGAAATCGATGGGGAAAGAAGAAAATGGCGAAACACACACACACACACGTGTTGGTTAGTATGTCTTATTCTTTAGTCTTTTCTAATTCAATCAACTATTCTATTTGTCACAATCAAAATTGTTTCTTTCCAATTTTTTAAAATCTTCTTTGAGAAAATTCATTACAAAGGGTNGGGAAAGAAGAAAATGGCGAAACACACACACACACACGTGTTGGTTAGTATGTCTTATTCTTTAGTCTTTTCTAATTCAATCAACTATTCTATTTGTCACAATCAAAATTGTTTCTTTCCAATTTTTTAAAATCTTCTTTGAGAAAATTCATTACAAAGGGTCGGGTAAAATACCTGGAAAAGTAATGTGCCAAATGGAGAGGAGGGACGTAGTGGTCGTGTCGTGCGTAATAACAACTGTTTATGAGCTGTTATCATTCCATTCCATCCATAAAATAATTAAAAAAGCATTTTCCTCAATCAACGGTTTTTGCAAGAGAAGAGGGTAAAATCGTCATTTCAAGTATGTGAAAAAGACTGCGACAAGTGTAACTGTCTTTTGTTCTGCCAAGAATATAATCACGTGAAACAAAATTGGGCTATTATCCTCTGTTTCTTAATCAACCCCCCTTGTCGAAATGATTCTCAATAACCAAATTTCACTGATCTCCTTTTGTTTTGACTTCTCCTTCGCCTAGAAAAAAATTATCACAATTTGAGTCGAAAACTAATTTTTAAAAATACTTTTTATTCTAAAAGTATTTTTTAAAAGACGTCATATTAGATCGACTTTCTCTAAAATCTTTTTTAACTAGCAAAAACACTCTCATAAAATTAGCCAAACGAGTTCAAAGTTGTTTTTGAATCTCAAAATCACATTTTGAATTTTTAAAAGCCATGCCACGAGCTCTAAATAATACTACAATCACGATACATGTACATTATCTTTTATATCATTTTTGACATTGTGTCACGTGGTAACACGACATTGAACATTTTAAATTTCTGATAATTTTTTACCCAATCAACGCTCGTCGACACACAATGTCGACAATCATGTCAAAATGATAGTGTACAAGCGACATTTTCCATAATACTGAGCCCATGTTCGGAAGACAATTTTTTTTTTTTTGAAAAAAATATTGTTTTGAAAATGAATTTTTGGAGAATGTATGATTAAAATGTAGGGACAAAATTTAATTTTACGTGTAAAATATTTTATTTTGTAAATGTGATTAAAAATAAGTATGTACAAAAAAAGAATTTTTAAAGAATGAGAGATAAACTAGGGTTGATTGAAGTGTGTGCATAACCTCGCAAGTTTATATAACAAAAATCGAGTCGAACCATCGACCAACTTCGAGGGTGTGTAGATAGAGTGTGATAATACATAGCACTATAACTATTAAGGACGACCACCGAACCGTAAATCAAACAACTTTTCCGCTAGAAAAATAGGGCCAATGAAAGAGTTTTTGACAGATATACACTTGACAAAATTTTATTGATAGTTAAAAAATTTAAACAAAAAACTATCAATCAAAATCTGTCATGTTAGTCCTTGAAAAAAGCCCTATCAATGAGCCCGTTTCTTCGTCATTTTCCATCAAACAAAACTCCCAATCACAAATTAATAATTTTACATTATTTGTTAAAAGTAAAGACAATTTAAGACTTGTTTGACATGTCTTTTACTTTTAGGTCCCGTTTGTTTAGGATTAAAATCAGATTTTAATTTAAATCAAAATCAAACAATCAATATTAACTACATTTTTTATGGGTCCCACAACTTTTCAACCGTACATTTCAAAAACGTCCGTCACAATTTACTAAAAAATTAATTTTAATCTCCATCAAACACCCACTTACTTTATATATAAGAGCTTCCAAAAGAAGTTACTTTAATTTTTATTTAAAAAATTAATTTTTAATAAAGTTTTTTATTTCGAATGTGTTTTTAAAAAAAGTCACATTATACATGTTTTCTGTAAAAACTCTTTTAATAAGAAAAAATACTTTCATAAAATAACAATAGGGCTCCAAAAAATAATTTTACATTTTCGAAGCTCTTTTGACTTCTCTAAAAAAATATTGTCGAATGACATTTAGAGAAGTGTTTGGTGGAGATTAAAATTAGATTTTTAGTTGATTGTGATAGAATTTTTTTAAAATGTGTGGTTGAAAAGTTGTGGGACCCAGAAAAGATGTGGTTAATATTGATTGTTTGACTTTGACTTGGATTAAAATTGAATTTTAATCCGGACCAAACAGGGGCTATAATCTGTACATCAAAAGACCAGCAATGACCCAATTGCTGCCTTCAAAAAACTACATCTGCTCTTGCTACAACAACGCCAGCACAAAAAACACCATCTACACTACCCATACTCCTCAGGTTCATGCAGCTTTCAAAATTTGATGTCCCAGCACGTTCCCTAGCATCTGCTCTTGCTGATCTTGCTTTGGAAGACTCGTTTCCATGTGAACGACTGCAAGAATTAAGCTTCGCGGTCCGATTGTGTGCTAAAATCTATTTGGGGGTTAGGGTTCAAAGGGAATCTGGGATTCAATTTTGGTGGTTTGCCTTCCCCAAATTGACGATTTCAAGGTGAAAATGGGTGAGGAGTGTTTGGGAAATCTGAGCTGGCAATTCATTTTTGTGTTGGAGTGATTTAACTGCCAAATGTAAAGTCCGTCATCTACGTATGCAATCATCAAAGATGGAAGTTTAATTGTGAGTAATGGAGTGCAATTTTGTAAAGTCCTGTGAGTAATGTGATGCAAGTCGAAGTATAGTGAGTGAAACATGACATAACCTAAAGTTCAGTGTGTATTGAAATAATTAACTCAATTATAAATCATCATCTAACAAAAATAGAAATCCACAATGTTCTCTCTAGTCAATACTAGATTTACAACAAGCATCAAGAACACAAATTGGAAACCCTAACAGCGTCTCATCATCTCAAAGATGGAACCCTACAAAGTCTCTATAGTCAACAATACTAATTCAACCAATTCTTAGCATGACCGTAATAAGAATAATGTTGTTTGTACCAATTTGGGTAACAAAACTATTTGACAAAATGACGTGGATGATCGAGATGAGAAGACAATGGACGGTTGTGATAGTAAAACAAAATAGGAGGCGCCAAAATGAAAAAGAAAAGGTACAGATCCCCCACTTTCATTTCATTTACCCGGTTTCCTCTTATTCCAATGCGACGGAGGCGGAGCCCAAAAAATGTGAATCTCCGGCATTAACATTCTCATCTCCAGCGTGTCTTGTAGATAACCCAATATAAATTATTTGGGATTTACCTGATTTAACAAATTTTATGGTAGCGAGAAACCCACTTTCATTACTATTGTGTGAACCCGTTTTGTGACTGGGATCCGAATTTGAGGCAAAAGCACCGATTGGTAGTTAAGAATTTTAATGCTGTTGTCGTTCATGATTCTATTGACAACCATGTTACATGTACTCTTGTGCACATCTTTCCTTAAACCCTGCTATATGGCATCATCATTCCCTTTGATTTCCTGAACGATGTTTCTCTTTCCTACCTAAATTATGTGATATGGGAGGAGTGTAAGGGAAATGTACATCTAACATAATTGTTCTATTGATAGAGGAATCTTGTTTGATTAGAATACTGATTTGTAATAAATTACACGTGGTATCTCAAGCGTCATTTATAAATACATAGAAAAATGTACATTAATTAATAATACAAGTTGGAGTATATTATTTTATATCCAAATAAAGTACGAGCCCAAGACAACAATTATACAGTCAAATTGCCCACACTCAACATTACAGCGATGAGGCTGGTATCTTTATTTGTCGGTTGCTCTCACAGTTTCTCAGTCTCCACTAAGCTTAAACCTCTGATTGTACAGAGAGAGAGAGAGAGAGAGCGAGCCATGGCCATGGCCATAATCTCATTTTCACCCATTTCTCTTATACTCTTTGCCAGACTCTCAGCTTTTACAGTTGCATTTCTTGTACTCACTTGGGTTCTTCATTTCAAGTCCAGTTTTCTTCCTCGTTCCCACTCCCGAGAAGACTTAGTGTTTGTTTGTCTCCCATTATTGAGAGGAAAATGGAGTAATGAATAGTATTTTTTAGAGAATATGTGGTTAAAATTTAAAGTAACTTTATTAGTTTGTGTGTAGAATATTTTATTGGGTAAATGTGTGATGAAGAATCTTAGTGTAGCAAACAATATTTTAGATTAATGGTAGATAATCAAGGGCTTAATTTATTCAGTAAAAAACCCAGATTTCCTATCTGAAAATTTTGATGTGTTCTTTAATATGTACGTTCATGCATGCATGTGCATTTTGAGTAAGTGAAATTTGTTTTCTTTATTGGGCAGGTGCTGCATCCTTTGCTAATGGTGATTGGTTTCATTCTTGTTAGTGGAGAATGTTTTAATTAATTTATTCTGTATTTGCCAATTTGGAGCAGGCAATGTTTAATTTCTTGAACTCTTGGGGTTTGATGAATTTGTGTTTATTTTTCTTTTTATTTTTCAGCAATTTTAGTGCATAGAATGTTGCCTGGTTCAATGAATTTAAAGAAATTAGTGCATTTGTGTCTTCAAGGACTGGCTCTTGCTTGTGGGATTTTTGGAATTTGGACCAAATTTCATGGACAAGATGGAATTGTGGCTAATTTCTACCGTTTGCATTCATGGATGGGTTTGATCTGTCTCCCTGTTTGGGGCTCAGGTTTGTTCCACTTTCTTCTAATTGAAATTGTGTATATTCCCCAATTCTTTTTCAGCGTGGGGTGGGGTGGGGTCCATTTATGATGGATCTCAAACAAATTAATTTATTGTTTTGACTAATATCTTAGACGATGAAGCTTATTATAGTATTAGTTACTACATACTAATGTCTTGATCTCAAGTTTAGTAGCCAACTCTAGTCATACCATTCGAGGGGTGTTTGAATTATTAACTTGAACATTAAGTTTATCTCTGAGTTAAAATTTTAGATAAGATGGTTCAACACTTTCGGTCTCTTAATTTGCGTTTAATTGATTACTAGCAATATAATATATTATCAAACATCACACCATTTGGCTTAAATTAGGTAGCAAGTAATGTCTTGGCTGCTGGATTCAATCAATTATGCTATTCAATAATGGTGCTAGATGGAGTTGCATGTTTGACTTATTATAAATATAATCACTAATTCAGCATTTACTCAACAAAACATGAATAAGTTCCTCACTTGTGATATATAAAAGGTCGACCATAAATAAGATTTTAGCTTCATTTTCTTTCTTTAATAGTGACCGCTGTTATCTAATCCTCTCTAACATACATGCCATTAGGGCACGGTTTGTTCTATTCACACTATCACGTAAGTGATAATACTATTTAGAGATTGAATCAATTGCTAGTCAAAATTGAAAGATTAGATGTCTGTGCAAAGATTCAGGAATTAGCACATTTTGATTATTTTAATGTTTTGAGGCAACCAACCGATTATATACCTGCTAATCCAATGTCCACCCCGACAAATATTTAGGTTCTTTAGAGCTTGTATCAGCTATATTCCTTCTATTGCTGTGATGCAGGAGGATCTGA
>CAIGRK010034950.1:0-11753 GCA_903798315.1 Fraxinus greggii | reverse complement strand
GGAAAAGAGTTTGTACATAAGATGTAATATATGAGAAAAGTGACATAAAAATTATATGCTCAAATTCAGGGAGAGAAGAGAAAAATATTTATGTAATTGAGCTCGTTTTCAGGTCCTAAAATCATTTAGGTTCGACTTTCATCGATAAAGAAACTCTTTTTTTAACAGTGATATTCGCATGTCCTTTCTCACAAATTTAAGCTTTGAAATCATTTTTACGAAAACATATTGGCACTTTACACGGGTGAGTTTCTTATACACTTTACTCCGTTTTCAACTTGATTGAGTACGTGGGAAAGCTTTGTTGATAATACTTTACTTGTAAATACATGCATTTTTGAGTTCATCTGTATGTCAAGGACTTATTTAAAAAAAGGTGCTATTTTTCTTTATTTTCAAAAATTCATTGCTAGTTTTGTCATTAAGTTTGTCGCAGCTTATTGCTGGTAACGCTCGAAGCGATAGAAGCAGAGGCTGCCTCACTCGTTTCACTCGACTCTCGCTTGAGCGACTGCCCGTTTATTTGCATTTTAACGTTATTTTTCAAGGGTTTTACTCGAGTTTTCCTATTTTTCATACCATCTCTCCAAATTTTCGCCCACCCATATCAAATTGGTGGTTTTATCAGGTCCTCATCATCTCAAATCAATACTTTGGGGGTGACATTTCATTGATTTCACTTTAATTCCCCTTTTTGAAATTATCTTGGGTTTTTGATTTTTTGACCGTTATTGCTTCAATATTTGGCATTTATCTTCATGCTTTGATGTTTGCCATGCAATATTATCACTTATTGCATCATTTTGATCCGAACATTGGATTTTTGGACCTTTTGGCGTGATTTTCTTTGGTTTTGTTGGTGTTCTTCCCCCCATTTGTTCATTCTTAGTTGGTTTACTGATAAAGGTTGCATTAGCATGTGTAAGTGGTTTGTGGTTGATGCTTTGGTCATCTGTGGAGTGAATTTTGGTTTTGAAGTTGGATTGAGTGTTGATTGGAGTCGTGGTGAAGTTTTCCTCTTCTTTTGAAATTGTCTTTGAGGATGGATTTAGGTTGGTTGATTTGAGAATTGGTGTTGTGTTGTTTTGGATTATCATTGTGGCATGACATCGAGGCACACGTCGTGTCTTCACACCACCTGCGTCTAGACATCATGGCACTTTTAGTGCATTTGTCCTATGGTGCTTTGCATATGTCATGTTTGCCTCGGTTTGTTCGCATTCATGCAATTCATGCATTTCCTGCATCTCTTATATATCATATTGGGGTATTGATTTATTGGCTTTACCTGTTTCAAATGCTGCCTAAGATAGCCCATACTGCTGCCTCGACACCTGGTAGCTTTAACTCTTACAGTAGGTCTAGGTTTATTTCTACTGTTGTCCAAGACACTTTCGGGTCCCAGTTTTTGTTGAGACCTATTTTGTTTGAGCATGAGGTCATTTTGTCTTACCTATCCCCCGACTTCGTTGATATTTTCACTTCTCGGGGTTGGGAGCCTTTATTGGTCGAGTTAGTCCCTCCACCGAGTCTTCTTATTCACGAGTTTTATGTTAACATTCATGAAGTTAATAGTTCATCTTTTAGAATATTTCTTCGGGGTAAGACGATAAAGATCACTTCTGATATTGTGTCGAGCATAGCTCATATCCCCAGGGTTGTGCACCCTTTATTTCCTTACTTGACTCCTCATACTCTTCCAGCGGACTTGTTAGTCCGTTCGACGGTGTTTAACACGCCGTTGGAAGGAGGTCCAGGTGCTATTCATACAGTTCTCTTCCTACCGATCAGACTCTGTTGCGCATTATGTGTAAGAATCTGTGGCCTGTGTCTCTTACTTCTTCTTACCCATGGAGAAGGCTCATTTTTTTTACACCCTACTGTATGGTTATTCCATTGATTTACCCTAATTCATTTGCCAGAATATTTTGAGGGCCTTTTGTGTCACGGGGACGAGGGTGGGGCTGCCTTATGCATTCTTGATTTATAGGTTAGTCACAGCCCTAGGAGTGAGTTTTCCCGGGAAGGTTCCAATGAGAGTTTCCCGGCCGATTGGCCATACTACTTTTTCTTAGAGCAGGTCACATGCTTTTTCTGAGCCTGCAAAGCCTGATGACCCAACTGTGCAGGCTAATCCTATCGATGACCTTATATCTTTTGATCCCTCGGACTTTTCTACTTTTTTCTCTGCTCATCCATCCTCTGATATCCATCGTCTTCGACTTATGCTCTTCCTCTGGCTGAGTCTGCCCCTCCACCTACTGATATTCCGTATGTTTCCATTGATCATTATGTTGCTCTTATGGGACATATGATTGTACTGATCGAGCAGCATGCTCGTATGATAGCGGAGATTACATAGCTACGAGCTACAGTTGATCGACACACTACTAAGTTTACTGTGCTTCATGGTGCTGTTGGCTATCTTCGACGAGGGCTCCGTTGGATTCAACGACATTGGGATGATGATGCAGCTTTCGAGGAGTGGACTGATTCTGATGATGCTGGTGATGCTGCTTAGTTACTAGGTTTTCCCTTATCATTTTATGACAAAAAGGGGAAGTAGATATTTTTTGCTTTAACATGATGTATATATTTTTATCTACTTGATATATCTAAAACTTTTGATTATGTGACATAATATAGATTTAGTTTTGATGTTTTAGTAGTATCAATGTTTCGTTTTGATATGTTGGGTTGCATTGGTACTATGTCTTAATTTAGCATATGATATGAAACTAAAAAATTGCACTATGNACGAGGGCTCCGTTGGATTCAACGACATTGGGATGATGATGCAGCTTTCGAGGAGTGGACTGATTCTGATGATGCTGGTGATGCTGCTTAGTTACTAGGTTTTCCCTTATCATTTTATGACAAAAAGGGGAAGTAGATATTTTTTGCTTTAACATGATGTATATATTTTTATCTACTTGATATATCTAAAACTTTTGATTATGTGACATAATATAGATTTAGTTTTGATGTTTTAGTAGTATCAATGTTTCGTTTTGATATGTTGGGTTGCATTGGTACTATGTCTTAATTTAGCATATGATATGAAACTAAAAAATTGCACTTTGAGTTATTAACTGCTTAAATCACTTTTACTTTGAGAACTGCTTGAACTGTTCTTATACTTAACTCTGTTTCACATACATTCTGCTTGAATTGTTCTTATACTTAATATTGTTTAACATACGTTTTACACTGGGTATTTGAGTTGTCTATTTCATGAAACAGGTATTGAAGAATGAAATGCAGAATTCGTTCAAGAATGTTATTGGTTGTGTCTGTTGCTTTGAGTCTGTAATTTATTTTAATACTGCCATAACTCAGATTGTAGTTTTATCACAGAATGCCAAATGGGGAGTTTGTTAGGTATTTAATATAATTGGCTATTTTGTGAACAAAAAAGACTAGAATTAATATGTTGTAATAAGTCAAGGACTAATGTGCAATTAAGGAATGTTGTGTTATTTTAGGTCTAGGGTCCGAGAATGAAAAAGAACAAAAGAAAAGCCCAAATTTTCGCTAGACCGTCGCCAAGGGTTGGCTCGAGCGTCAGAAACAAAAACTCTATCGCTCGACTATTGTCTTGCCTTCGCTCGAGCGATAACCTGTCGCTCGACTGTCGCTAACCTTTCGCTCGAGCGACTGTGTTATTCGGGAAATTTTTATTTCGATATTTTAAAAGTTTTTTGTCCGGTCTATTCATTTCCTAACCTACATATAAATACTTGAACGCCACAGAACGTTTTTCCTAAGGTTGATTATTGAGAAAACCCATTGTTTTCATATTCTTTTCATCCTCGGAAGCATTCAACTTTCATTGTTCAATTTGATCTGATCAGTTTCACAGTTCAAATATCAAATTGCTACTTCCTTCATATCTGTGAGAGTTTTTGAAGACTAAGGGAAGGTGATCGGAGTTCCAGTCGTTGAAGAACACGGAGTTCTTCGTTGGATCCAAAGGAGATAGATGATTTCACGAAACTACGAGTTGCTGCCGGATAGTGCAATCCAGGAGAGCTTTGGAAACTGCAGCTAGAAGTGGTGCATGAGCACAAAATTCAGGATAGCTGTTTGAATTACAGTCAGGAGATCAGATAGTACGTGTCATCGTCTAGTTTGATAGACTATAATTTATAAATCGTTTATAGTAGATTGTTGACTGGTAAAGTACCTGGAATTTATAATGAGTTTCTCTGTGATCAATTTTTGTATTCATTTATTGTTTACATGACTGCGGTATTTTAACATAGGATTAAATTGAATTGCATGTTTAATCATCTAGAAAAATAATTTATTAGTGACTTGTTTCTATTTAGTTATCAAATAATTTTTAATTCCGCATAATCACCTATTCACCTCTCTCTATGTATTGTTAGAGTCCAACTATATATTGTCAACAGCATTATGAAACTCTTGTAAAATAATCATTCTTGCATTAACCAATTAATTGGGCAGGGATTACAAAATGTTTAACTACGTAAATGAAGAAAAAAAAAAGGGGTAAATTTCGCCTCTTTGTTGGACCGCTGGAGCAAATACAGAGGTCTCTGACCAGGATCGAGCTTTTGCGTCACTGATTTAGGGTTGTTTTATTGTCTTTAGGAGTGCGGTTGGACTCTGCTCCTTTGTAGGGGTCTCCCTTTCTGGATGGAGGGCATAGCCCCCGACACTCAACTTTCAGCTTGAAGCGAAAGAAAAAGGAAAACAAAATTTATTATAAATCCTACAAAATTTATTGTTTGAGCCCTATTTTTTCAAAAATGTATTTTTTCAAAACTTATTTTCAACCACACATCTCCTATAAAATAATTATACAAGTATTTCAAGAATTTTTTCTTACTTTTTAACTACACACTTTCCAAAAAAAATCACTATTCCTTAATACAATTAACCCCAAAAATGGGGTTCAAACAGCCATGTCTTCTTTCCATGTAATTTTTTGACTGATATTATTAAAGTTAGTTCTTATGATTTAAATAATTTTAGCTAATGCTCCTAAATTCGTAAATGTACCATATTGATACTATGACCCATTGTGTTAAACAAACTAAGTCCTTGTTTGATTTAACTTTAAAAAAAAAGTTGATAAAAATTTAAATCAAAATCAATAATTAATTTTAGCAATATATTTCATGAGATCCATAACTTTTATCACATTTTCAACCACGTATTTCACTAACTTTTATCGAAATCTATTAAAATTTTTTATTTTTAACAAACAAAACAGGGGCAAAATGAGTTTTTCGGTGAATAATTATGAATCTCGTCTGACTATTTTGTTTCATTCCTTGAAGTGAATGTTATAATACTTAAAAATCATGGGCGTTACTAAAGTGGGAATAATTTTCGACATCATGTGATTATAATAATAATAACCCTATTAACTCTAAGAAAACTCACACATTATGAAGGAAAAAAAAACAAACGCTTCATAATAACAAATAATTTATATTAAAATGTGACATTATTCACATTATTCATATGTGAATAATTATGAATCTCGTCTGACTATTTTGTTGGATGTTACTAAAGTCTAAATAATTTTCGACATCTTGGTAATTATAATAATAATAACTCCATTAACTCTAAGAAGGTTCACACAATGAAGGAAAAAAAACAAAAAAAACAAACGCTCCATAATAGAAAATAATTTATATTCAAATGTGAGATTATTCACATTTTTCAAATGTGAATAGTTATGAATCTCGTCTGACTATTTTTTTCAATTCCTTGAATTGAATGTTACAATACTTAAAAGTCATGGACGTTACTAAAGTAGAAATAATTTTCGACATCGTGGTGGTTATAATAATAATTCCACTAAGAAAATCCCACATTATGAAGAAAAAACAAAAGCTTCATAATAACAAATAATTTATATTCAAATGTGTCATTGTTGATCAAGTACTTGTACATTTGAAAATCTTGTTCAACTAGATCGAGTCTCCAAAAGGTTAAGAGAGAATGAACGGAGATCACGTTGATATAATGGCCAGTTCCGCATATAATATAGAAGATTCTAGAAGAGCAAATATCGTGTGATATGGAGGGACAAACTTTATTGTTTTTAATAGTTTGTTCTCCACTAAATCAAAAAAGAGAAACCTACTAAACGTCTACTTTGTGTCATAGTTGGTACTAAACAAATATTACTACAATTGAAACAAATGATATATTGAACCAGATATTCGATTTCCTAAAGATTTTTATTATTTAGCATGGCTTGTTAGACTATCAATCGAAAATGATATCGAAAAGTTGAATAAAAACTAATTGAAGAACTATATGTTCTTTTAATGAATTCTTTTGTGTTGCTAATTCTCGTGGTATATACATCAGTAGACCTTCACCAACTAAAATATGGATTGAATTACCTATGGTCTTAAAAATTATGAGGGTGATATATGTGACCTCTCCATCCTTCATGTTGACCATGTGGATGCTATTTATATCTAATAAATTCATCTATTAGATGATTGCATGGTGTTATTATATATTCGTAAACTATTACTTGCTTAAATTTTAATATGAGCATAATTTTCAAATTATGTAATTAAGAATGTGTGTCTTGTTAATTGTAGCAAGTCTAAATCTCAAATTTTTAATGAATTTTAATTGAAATGACTGTAAATATTTTAAAATTACTGTTTGTTAAACGTCTCTGCCTAATTTATGAATCATTTGTATTGAGAATAAAATGCTTTCAATTTCTGTTTAGGTAACCCTATTTTATATGCAGTAACACTTTACGCATCATGCCAACATAAAATATCTAACCACTGTAATTGGCTTATGGTTATAACCTTATATTTGTCATAAAATGATTTTTGGTAGTGCAATACATGTATACTCCAAGAATTTAACAACTATCACTACACCAAAAAAACCTTTTTGCAACGACCAAAAAACGTTGCGGTAGACCTTTCGCAGCGTTTTAGCTTGTGTTGCGGGGGTCGTTGTTGCCATTGAGGAAAGTATTTTTGCAGCGTTTTTTAAACGTTGCGATATACCCTTTTGCAACGTTTATTCAACGTTGCAGTAGGCCCTTTTACAGCGTTTTTTCAACGTTGCAGTAGACCCCTTTGCAACGTTTATTCAATGTTGCGGTAGACCCTTTTGCATAATTTTTTAACCCTTTTGCATCATTTTTTAAACGTTACGGTAGACTCTTTTGCAGCGTTTATTAAACGTTGCGGTAGACTTTTTTACAACGTTTTTCAAACGTCGCAGTAGACCCTTTTGCAGCGTTTTTTCAACATTGCGGTAGACCATTTTGCAACATTTTTTAAACGTTGTGATTTAATATTTTTTTTAAAATTAATTCACATTTTTAATATATGCTTACTACCCTACCAAAAATCCTAGTCTTTGATCAAAAAATTCGAATAATAAACTAACAATTCGCATAATGAACTTGGCTAATATTTTTTAAATATCTCCAGTTCATTACAGTACAATTTTAGCTTAACAAAATAAATCGTAAGATGTTTTTCGACTTTTGGCTAATAAGTAAATTTGAAATTTTTTTGGTTCACTGTTTTATTATTTCAATACATGTCGCTTTCACATGACGCTTCAATTTTTGATATAAAAAATTATACTTGCTAGTAAATATGTAAGTTTCAGAATAGAAAATTATTTTATGAGTCAATTTTAGAAATAAGTAAGTTATTTAACTTAGAATATTGTCAAAATAAGTAAATATGTTTACTTTCAAGTAAAAGGGTGATTTATCAAACATGTTCAGAATAAAATTTAACCTGCTTTTGCATAAATTGCACTTAGCCAAACACACACTTAAGTAAATGAAACAGAATAACAAATAGAAAAGTTGTATTTTGTGAAACACTCGTATTTTGGTTTAACTGAAGATGCCATACAACACACCCCCACAAAATCCTTTTTGTTTTTTCCTTTCAACTTTTTTAGGATTATACAAATGAGAATCATGTCCATATATTTCAATAATTCGAAAATTTAAAGGTTCAAGGCTCATCAGAACTCTAAAATTAAGGATCTAAAGATTTACTTATTCAAACACGTAAATCACAATATAATATATGTTGAGATTCTGAGTTTACTCTCAAAAAGTTAATACATTAAGAAGTATTCAAGACATTTCCAAGTCTAGTTGAGATAGGACTTTTGTTCGCATATTTCCCATCTAAAAATCATATCATCTCAATCTCTTCAAACAATAATTTATCGATTCATCTCAGTCTCTTCAAACAATAATTTCCGTAGATACAAGTTAAGAGTTAAGAACAATCACCGAAAGGTACCTCTTCAAACATTACATTAGGAGTTAAGAACTATGTTCACTCATAGATACAAATTTTCGGTGCTATGAAGAAAAAATATTTCAATTTTAATCTCAGACAAAACGACTCCTTAATTTAGTCATATGAACCCCAAATTTACCTAAAAAACCTGGAATAAAAAATAGAAGTATATGTTATGATTAGGAAACTATAAATAGTGTTTACGTACCTCAAGGGCGAAGGACGAAACAAAGAGTCACAAAGAGATTTCCAATTTTCCTTCAGATCGATTTTCTTAGCAGTCTGCAGATGGAAATTGGAATAGATGCTCCTTCCTTCCACACGGCTATTTAAAGAAGTTACTTTCTAGTTTCTATAATCAGGTGCATTCGGCGGTGTCGGTCGACGGTCGGTGGTCGGTTGACGACGATTGTCTCTGCAATTGGGTGAAACCTTGAAAAGATTTTGGGGTTTTGGGAGTTATTTCAATTGGGTTTTTAGGTAAAGAGAGAAAGGTGAATGTGCCAATGATTAAAAAAAGTCAAATGGTTTGTTAAAAAAATTGGGCCGAAAATTAAATAAATAAATAGGCCAAAGGTATAGTGTAGCCCACTGTCAAATTCGGGTTTGGACAATGGTGGACTTGAACAATAGTGGGCTACAGCCAATTTTTATCATCTTTATTTTTTGCAATGTTTATTAATCGTTGCAAAAGATCAACTTTTTGCAACGTTTAATAAACATTGCTAAAGGCAACATTTCGCAACGTTTACTAAACGCTGCAAAAAGTTGATCTTTTGCAACGTTTGCGAAACGCTTATTAAACGCTACAAAAAGTTGATCTTTTGCAACGTTTAATAAACGCAGCAAAAAATAAAACTTTTTGCAGCGTTTAATAAACGTTGCGAAAGATACTTTTTTCAATATTTAATTACAAAATGTTGCTAAAGCTTAATTATATTAACCAATAGTAACATTTACTTATTAAAATATTGCAATAGACCCCTTTAACAACACTTAACTATCGAATGTTGCCTTTTATATGTTGCGAATGCTCATTTTTGGCGTAGTGTATGCTCCTTTTTAGGTATTTGGTTGTTTTCGTCCCACTAAGTTTTTGACAAATAAGATTTTTAAAAAGACAATTATTGTGCAAATAGAAATCAAAGGAGGGTGTAATAAAATTATGAAATAATTATTGACGCTCTTTGATTTATCATGATACTTAAATAACTATTATTTATTCTAAAATAGTATTTTCTATTCAAATTGTAACTCCTATTGAAACCTTATAAATTTGGGCTATAAATATGAAATATACACTCAATTTTGTCGATATTACTTTTTTCTATTGTTCATTCTTTTCCTCATAGTTTTAAAATTTGTTTCTTTTTGAAATTTAGGGGGGTGCCATGAACTAAGATTTTGGTAGATTTTAAAAGATTGTAATTCCTAATGAATTTCGTGGATTTGAGTAGATTTCCACAAATTTCATTAAATATGGGGAAATTTAAAAAAAAATTGATTATATGTATTTTTAAACTTGAAATCCATTCAAATCTTTTAAAATCCATCCATTTATAAAAATTTTATAAATCTACCGATTATCGACGATACCTAAATTTTGAAGGATTTCATTAAAATTTCAATTAGGGATACTTAAATTTTAATGAATTTCATTAAAATTCATTAAAATCTCAATTAAAAATACATAAATTCAGAAGGATTTTTAAAATTCATCACAATTTCAATCGATGACACTCCCCTTAACTCATACCTTTTTGTAAGAATTTTTAATTTTCTTTTAATTTATTATTTTATTTGAAATACATTTTATCCATTTGGCAAAATTTATAAACGATGGCAAAATTTGTTATTGAAGTTCAGTTATGTCGACGAAAGGTGATGGGTGTAAAAGTTTGTTGACAATCTTGGAGGACTCACCACACCTATTTACCACTCACATGGGGTTTAGTCGTTGAAACACCTGTGCACCTATCTTTTGTTGTAGAGATAACTTTGATCGGGATCAACCATTAGAAATTAGCAACAGTTAATGGATGTAAATCAAATCATTTAGGGTCTGCTTGTTTTTTTTTTTCACCGATTTGAATCGATTTTCGGTGGCACCGTTTATGAGGGTTGAAAAAGTCGGAGGTTACTATTTTTTTGGACACCGATTTTACATAGTTTTAAAATCACCCAAAATCAATGGTGTAATTTTGACAAGTTCTCTCAATCTACCAAAATCGACGAGTTTTGGTCGTTTCTCTTATTCTCTTTTAATTTTATCATTTATAAAATAATTATTTCCAATCAACTTATTTTTTTAAAACTAACTTGTAAATAAAAATATATTAACTAAAAAATTATTTGTAAGCAAAGAAATTACATTATAGTTTAAAAAAATATTTATAAGTATAATATTACTTATAAGATAAGAAAATTATTTATAAGTAAAAAATCACTTTTATGTAAAAAAATTTTGTTTATAAAATAAAATACTAATAATGAGATAAAAATTCACTTATAAAATACAAAAAATTACTTCTAAAATTACTTAAAATTATTTAAAAGTATAAAATTTACTTATAATCGTAAAATTTACTTATAAACAAAAAAATATTAATTGAAAACTTTAAGTAAATATTTAAATTTACTAACTTTTTAAGTTAAATATTAACTTATGTCTAAAAAATTACCTATAAGTAAAATATCATTTATAAGAAATAATTTCATATAAGAAACTATAAACTGAAAATTTTACTAAGAGACGTATATGTAATTTTATTCTTTTAAAAATTTTCACATCTGGTGAATAATAAATTCGCAAATATAGGTTAGATAATTTTAAAATCGCTACTATAACTACTCAAAATTGATCCGTTCATAAACGCTCAAAATCGATATTTTGAAAACGATCTAACAGATATGCCGAAACTTCCAAACAGGACCTTAAAGTTTAATGGTCAGGGTGAAATTCATTGTATAGTTTAGTGGTCATTCATACAATTAACCAAGAGTATACCATGCACTTGTTTGAGCCATTGTTTTAGAATAAATTTTGTGAAAAAAAACCTTTTTTGGAGATGTGTGATAAAAAAATGGTAAAAAAAAATTAATTTGTAAAAATATTTTATTAAAAAAATATATTTTAAAGATAAATTTTAAAAACGATCTCTAAAAAATAGGCTCAAACTCTACTAGTTATGAAAGGAATAATTTTTAGACTTGCCATGTTGATCGAATGGTCTTGATGATTGGCATGTGCACTAAAAATAGTACAATCAAATAAAGCATAGCCAGGGACGGACCCAACATTGAAGTTCAATCCGAGCGGACGTTGAACGGTCAACGTCGACATTCAGCGATCGTAAGAGCGAGGTCTTTTATTAATATTTAATTAAATAATATTAAAAATTATGCATTATATATGTAAACGCACTAAAACGTAAAAATTATGTGTGTGTGTGTGTG
>CAIGRK010034875.1:0-10447 GCA_903798315.1 Fraxinus greggii | reverse complement strand
CAAAAGTGTCACACATAATTCATCGGATCCTAAGATACTTAAAAGGATTATCAGAAAATTGACTGGTTTTTGAGAAGAATAATATTCCACAAATTGAAGTGCATAACAATGTTGATTAGGTTGATAGTCTACCCAGTAGGAGATTGACTTTCAGCTATTATACATTTGTTGGAGGCAACTTGATTACTTGGTGCAGCAAGAAGCAAAACATTGTGGTTAGGAGTAGTGCGAGGTCGATAGCAAGTCAGTTTCCACGAAAGGCATACTGTGACAACAATGCAGCAATATGCATAGCAGACAATGTGGATCTTCATGATAGGACATAGTCCGTTGAGGTAGATAAAAACTTCTTCAAGGAAAATATTAATAGGAAATAAATTGTTTGTGTGATTCCCTCAAGCGTACAAAATCGTTAACAAGTAATAGATTGAGAGTTAAGAGTATCATTCCACAGGGAATAAAGTTTCGTAAGGAGTTCGAATTAGGTATACAAAAGAAATTTAATTTTTTGTAATTGCTCTAAATTATCTAAGCTATAAAAATTTTGATTTTTTTCCTCAAATTATGGATGATTTCATTGGATTTGGAATGTGCCTATCATTATCTATTTCAATTCTCAATTTATGTAATCTAGTCATATTCATGCATTCATGACAATCGATTAAGTTAATGTATTTAACTTTCTTTTCCAAAATAAATTATTTATATTATAGTCACGAATTCGAATAATTAAAATGCATTGAATTTCGATCATCTATATGATTGTACATGTGATAAAAGTTATTCCAAACATATATTGCATAAATGCTAATTTTACCACATTCTAAACTTATTATGAGCCTCCCAACACCATAACAAGCAACTAATTATTCAATTCATTTTCATTCCATTAAATAATGCAATGTGTATGAAAAATTGATCAAAAATGCTAGAAATACTAAACTACTAGCATTGAATTAAAATAAATAAATAACAGGGCTCATCTTCATCTAATATAAAAAAGGGACCTAAAATAAAATGTTTTTAAATAAGTTACAAGAAGAATAATAAGAAATCATCACTCGAATAATGAATTAATGCAAGAAACCTTGATCTTCAATTCTAATGTTAAATTCTTCAAAATTTTGATGTAATTGGCTTCAATTCCTTGCTAGGGTTTGATTTTCTCTCTCAATAGTGGTGCATTGACATCTTCTTCTTCATGAATTTTATGATATTATTCTGTATCTAGATACTAGAGAGAGTTCCCCAATATTTTGCCTAAATTTTATATTTATAGAAGTGAAAAAATCATTCCAAATGCATGAAGAATTTGAATTTAATAAGAATTTCAAGTCAAAACGAAAAATTGCAGCGGAGGTCCTTCGATCAACCCAGTGCGTGCACACTGGGTATTGCGGCGGGGCTGCGCCATTTGACAATTTTCTTTTCCATTGATATTTAAATTGGCCAACGTAGGGACGCCGACCATTACCTTTTTCACTCAATATCCCAACTTTCAACCTTCTTCCAGGTTAGTCCCTAGCTTTTATTCTAATGCTTTTTGATTCTTTTTTCTTTATGATTTTGATCTTCAAGCTTCCACTTTTGCTTAATTAAATTCAATAATTTTCCAATTATCGATATGACATCCGAATCAACTATTGGAAGTGTGCAATTGAGTTATCGAAATTTGATTTTATTCATCTTCTTCGCCCTTTTTCACTTATTTCTTTCAATTCCATCCAGTTACCTTGAGTTTTACCTAAGAAATAAAATTTATATCTAATTATAATTAGTCATATTTAATGGACGAAATAGCCCCAAACTTGAATAATTGTTTGTCTTCAAACAAAGTAGACTTTGACTTGAATAAAGGTCCTTTTTTTTAACAACATGGTTATATAATTTGCTTTTGGCCTCAACATTTGAATTTTTGTATTAAAACTATGAATTGCTTCAAAATCATATTACTATAATTAATTTTTACTTATCTAATATAAAATCGATGAGTGCGTGTGAAAATTCATCTCTAGCATTATAAATTCATAAAGTTATTCAAATCTCGAGCCCAATGGTGAAATTTATCATTTCTTCTCTCATTAGATGCACACCCCCAAAATTTATTCTTTTTACTATTTTTCCCTATGTATGATGTAAGGTTAAATTTATATACTAATCCTTACTCTCTATAGCTTGGTTAGATTTTACAAATTGTAGTTCAACACATCAACAAATAAGGATTCTCCTAATTTTTGACTACTTCAACCTCCAAGAATNCGAGCCCAATGGTGAAATTTATCATTTCTTCTCTCATTAGATGCACACCCCCAAAATTTATTCTTTTTACTATTTTTCCCTATGTATGATGTAAGGTTAAATTTATATACTAATCCTTACTCTCTATAGCTTGGTTAGATTTTACAAATTGTAGTTCAACACATCAACAAATAAGGATTCTCCTAATTTTTGACTACTTCAACCTCCAAGAATTAATTAAGCTAATAGTCCCTTATCAAATGTCCAGTTCTTTCACATGTGTGTTTAGGACATAACCAAGGCACATAGCATGATAACTATATATATATATATATATATATATATATTATTTTTTTATCTTATGTGTGACTTCTCTCTATTAAACATTCTAAATAACCTTTAAAGTGAGCTTTTCGTCGATAACTCCCAAGTCAGATGACTATAGGGCTTTAGGTTTTAAATATCCTTGTAGATTTAATCACGCAAGTCATGAATGTTACAAAGAAATATTTCACAATGAGACAGCTTTTCATTTTCCTTTTTTCATGCATTGATTAGTGCAATGCCCCTCTGATGTGATCCAGGATACAAGAAGAAGTCCAGGGAAAGATCCATTTATTGTTGAAGAAGGGCCTATGACTAGATCACGAACAAAATGGGTCAAAGAAGAAATGGGACTACTTGCTCAAGTTACGATGGACGCAATATCAATCACAACAAGCAAAGGAACAAGTTTTTACTCTAGGCTTGGAAGAAGAAACATGATGAATCAACTTCGTCCAAGCAATGGACGAGAAAGCTGAAGTGAGTAACTATGCGACTGTACAGTTACCCTAGGCATGTGACCACATGCCTCTTATTTTATTTAAAACTCTAATTTTATTGTTATTCTTGATATTTTGAATATTAATTCCATTTTTAAGTAGGTTTTATGGATTCTTTATAAATAGGACTCCTTCCATTCATTGTAAAGACGTACAATTTATTGAGAGATTAATTGAAAGTCATATTGTTTCTTCTTGCTCTTCATCAAACTAATTCTGAACTTATCAAGAATTATGGTCTTGTGTCATTCATCAAATTAAGTGCTTGTTTGTTTCTCATTATTGGGAGGAAAATATTGTAATGAATAGTATTTGTTGGAGAATGTGTGGTTGAAATTTAAAGTAATTTTATTAGTTTGTGTGTAAAATATTTTATTGGGTGAATGTGTGGTGGAGAATCTTACTGTAGCAAATAATTTTTTTTTAATGGTAGACAAACAACGGCTAAGTAAGCTTCATAAGTTTTGTGATCACGGGGTCAGCATATTGTCGACGATTGTGTTGGTTCTTTGATCCAATAATTTATTGGGTTTAGTTTCAAACGTTGATTCAGGGCTTTCTTGGGTTGATTCAATCTTGTGTGGGTTTCGTAGCTTGAACTACTACGTGGGTTCACATCAGTTAATATTAGAGCTATGCTCTAAAAATCAAGGTTATATCCTATTTTTTCTTTTGTGTAAGTCTTTGTTTTTTTTTTGTTCTTCGCGTTCTTCATTTTTTTTGTACCCAAACCATAAAATATAAAAAAAATGAAAATTCAAAAAATTGTTAGGAGCATACAATTTCACTTTTTTTAGTCAAAAAATTCCAAATTTAAAAGTGCCTAATTCGAATTCAAGAAATACATTCTTGAATTTATCCTTAGTGTTTCATTCAAAGTTCAAATTCCTACCTTCTTGAATCATTGTAGATCAAATTCCTTACACAATTCTTTATTTGGACTCTACAAGGGTTAAATTTTGATTGAGATCAAATTAATTCTTTGAAAAACTTGTAAGAAATCATTGAGTGAAAAAAGACAGAGACGTGTGATAATAGAGGGAAAGAACCAATTTGAGTGATACACGAGCGTATACACGTGAGATAATTATTAAATTAGATTTAGAATGTCGAATAGAGATGAATCTAGTTCAAGTAGGAATAATAATCAAGTCAACATGCCAGATGAGGAGATGCGATGATTCGAAAGGTTATTTGGGGATGAGAGAGACATATTGGATATGCAAGACACATTGCTTGTTAATATATATAGAGAACAACCTAGAGAAATTCCTAACGCAAGGAGGCGAGGAAGGCGAGATCATAGAGTGGATTTTGCTAGTGAATTCGAAGTGGATAGTGATGATATTATTGAGGATGCATTGGTGGATGTCGAATTGGGAAGAACGAGATATAGAAGAGTTAGTCATCAAAGGAGGGGTACAGTGCCAGTTGGAGATGTTGTTGATAGAAGTATGTGCAATATCAAAATAACAATTCCGTCATTCAAAGGAATGAGTGATCCGGAGGCATACTTAGAGTGGGAAAAGAAAGTAGAGTTGATATTTGATTTCCACAACTACACCGAGGAAAAGAAGGTAAAGATTGCGGTACTTGAATTTACCGATTATACTATCCTTTGGTGGGATCAAGTAGTAACATCTAGGAGAAGAAATCGTGAGAGGCCTATTAATGCATGAGAAGAATTGAAGGCTATCAAGTGAAAAAGGTTCATCCCTAATTATTATTATTATTGGGAGCTTCATCAAAAATTGTAAATCTTCTACCAAGGTTCTCGGAGCATGGATGATTATCACGAGGAGATGAAGAATTGAACGAATGTTGAGAATGATAGGAAGGACACCATGGCCCAATTTATGAATGGTTTGAATAGGGAGATAGCTAATGTGGTAGAGTTACAGCATTATGTAGAGTTGCAACACATGCTACATGATGGTATGAAGGTGAAAAGGCAATTGAAGAGGAATGAGACAACTAGATATTCATTGGGCTCCAATTCTTCTTGGAAAACAAAATGGGATAACAATAAAGGTGATGCGTCTATTTCAAAAGGTAAAACTGAGCTATCAAAGGGAAGAGAGGAAGTTGTTAGCAAAGCTACATCCAAGGCGGAATCCCAACTCCCTCAAAATCGAGATATCAAGTGCTTTAGGTGCTTGGGATCGGGACACATTGCTTCTCAAAGGAGAAGTGGTGAGTGATAGTGAGGGTGAATTGATGACATGCCAAAATTGGAAGATACTTGCAATGGTGAGAAAGTGGAGTATGCGGTGGGGGAGCTGTTGGTTACACAACGAGCTCTTAGTGCTCAAATCAAAGTGGATGAATTGGAGCAACAAAGAGAGGACATATTTCATACGAGATGACACGTCAACAATAAGGTATGTAGTATGATTACTGATGGGGCAGTTGTACTAATGTGGCTAGCACTATACTTGTTAAACATTGGGATTAACTATGCTAAAGCGTCTTAGGCCTTACAAATTGCAATGGTTGAATGAATGTGGAGAGGTTAAAGTGAATAGATGAGTGTTGGTGATTTTCTCAATTGGGAGGTACCATGATGAAGTGATGTGTGATGTCGTTCCTATGCATGCTAGACATATTTTATTGAGAAGGCCATGGCAGTATGATATGAAGGTGATTCATGATGGGTACAAAAATAGGTACATCTTTACTAAGACTGGGAAATCTATTATTCTTGTGCAGTTGACAATACAATAAGTGTATGAAAATCAAATCAAACTGAAAAGTGACGAAGAAAAAAGATTGAGAGAAAAAAGGAGTGAGCTTGATCTTTCACAACTAGAGAGCAAGATAGAAAATGGTGAGGTAGATAATTGTGAGAAAAAAGAATAGAGTCACAAGAGAGTAAAGATAAAAAGTTTTATGAAAGGAGAGAAAAGTCGAAAGTAATTTTTTTTGCAAAAAGGGAGTGAGTTGAAGAGGGCAGTAGTTGAGAACCAACATATGATCTTGTTAGTTTATAAGGGGTCACTCCTTAATTTTGAGGAATCTAATGTACCCCTCTCTAGTTTGGCTATTTATTTGTTGCAGGAATTTGAAGACGTGTTCACTGAGGACATGCCTGGTGGGCTACCACCCATTTGAGACATTGAACATCAAATTGATTTCGTACCTGGAGCTGTCATTCCAAACAGGCCGGCTTATCAGAGTAATCCCGATTAGACTAAAGAACTTCAAATGCAAGTGGAAGAATTGATGAGCAAAAGGCATGTAAGGGAGAGTATGAATCCATGTGTTGTGCTAGTACTACTTGTTCCAAATAAAGATGGAACATGGAGGATGTGTGTCGACTACAGGGCCATCAACAATATAACGGTTAATTATCGTCATCCTATTTCTAGGTTAGATGATATGTTAGATGAATTACATAGATCATGCATATTTAGTAAAATTGATCTTAAAAGTGGTTATCATCAGATTAGGATAAGGGAAGGAGGTGAATGGAACATCGCTTTTAAAACTACATATGGTTGTATGAGTGGTTAGTCATGCCATTTAGACTTACTAATGCACCTAGACCTTTATGAGATTAATGAATCATGTTTTATGTGCATTCATAAGTAAATTCGTAGTAGTTTACTTTAATGGCATATTGATATATAGTAAGGATCTAAATGAAAATATAGGGCATTTAAGATGTGTGCTTTTGGTCTTAAGGCAAGAACAACTCTATGCTAACTTTAAAAAGTGCACATTTTGCATGGAAAAAGTTATTTTTCTTAATTATGTCATTAGTGCAAAAGGTATTGAAATGGATGAGGAGAAAATCAAATCCATCAAGAAGTGGCCAACACCTAAAAGCATATCTGAAGTAAAACATTTTCATGGGTTAGCTAGTTTTTATAGGCGTTTCGTTAAAGATTTTAATACACTTGCCATACCACTCATGGAAATTATAAAGAAAAGTGTAGGATTTTGTTGGGGTGTTGAACAAGAACTTGCTTTTAATACTATTAAGGATACGTAGTGCATCGCACCGGTTTTATCATTACCTAACTTTAACAATACTTTTGAGATTGAATGTGATGCATTAGAGGTATGTATTGGAGCTATCTTAATGCAAGAACGAAGGTCAATAGCTTATCTTAGTGAAAAGCTAAGTGGAGTAACTCTTAACTATCTTACATATGACAAGGAATTGTATGCACTTCTTCAAGTTTTGGAGACATGGCAACACTACCTGTGGCCAAAGGAGTTAATGATTTACACTGACCATGAGTCCTTGAAGCATTTAAGGGGTCAAAATAAGCTAAACAAGAGACATGCAAAGGTGGATGGAGTTCATCGAAATATTTCCATATGTTATTTGGTACAAACAATATAAAGAAAATGTGGCAGCAGATGCTTTATCAAGGAGCTATGTTCTTCTAATTCTTTAGGAGCCAAATTGGTAGGTTTTGAATATGTTTCGGATATGTATGCTAATGATCCAATTTTTTCTATTATATACGAATCATGTGATAAAGTGCTATGCATAGATTCTTTAGGCATGATGGGTATCTATTTTGGAAAAATAAGTTATGTGTTACTAAATATTCGATGAGAGAATTATTAGTAGGTGAAGTACAGTGGAGTCTACTGATGATTTTGGGGTTAAAAAAACCTTAGAAATGCTAGGTGAACATTTTTATTTGCCTAAGATGAAAGCTGATGTTGATCGGGTTTGTAGTAGATACATCACTTGTAAAAATGCGAAATCTAAGGTTTTAACTGATGATTTATATACACCATTACCTATTCCTGGTGAACCTTGGGTTGATATGTTTATGGATTTTGTGTTGGGTTTACCTATGACTAAGAAAGGAAGAGATTTTATATTTGTGGTGGTAGATAGATTAGTAATATGACACATTTTATTCGATGTCATAAAACTGATGATGTCACCAATATTGCGGACTTATTCTTTAAGGAAGTAGTACACTCACATGAGATTCCTAGAAGCATTGTATTGGTTAGGGATGTTAAATTCCTTAGTCGCTTTTGGAGGATTTTGTGGACTAAGTTAGGAATCAAGCTATTTTTTTCTACTACTTGTCACCCACAAATGGATGGGCAAACTGAGGTATTTAATAGGACCATGATACAACTTTATGAACTATAGTTAATAAGAATTTGAAGAGTTGGGAATAATGTTTACCATTCATATAATTTGCCTATAATAGGGTCAAAGTTCTACTACTTCTTAGTCACTGTTTGAAATTGTATATGGTTTTAATCCATTAACACCTTTGGATTTAATTCATTTACCTGTGAATAAAAGGGGTAGCTTAGATGGAAAGAAAAATGATGATTTGGTGAAAGCACTACATGAAAAGATAAGGTTGCAAATTTAGAAGAAAAATGAGCACTATGCTTCTCAAGCAAATAAGGGACAAAGCGCGTTACATTTGAACTAGAAGATTGGGGTTGAGTACACTTGAGAAAAGGGCGCTTTCCAGATCAAAGGAAGATAAAGTTACAATCAAGGGGCGATGGACCATTCCAAATCTTTGAAAAGATCAATGAAAATGCCTACAAATTAGATTTTCCAAGGTGAGTATAACATTTTAGCTATCTCTGATGTCTCTGATCTTTCTCTCTTTGATGCAGGTACAGATTTGAGGTTGAATTATTTCAAATAAGGACGGGATGATGTGATCCAGTGAAGGATCCATTAATCATTAAGGAAGGGCCTATGACAAAATCGCGAGCGAAGGGAGTTAAAAAAGCAATGGAACTACTTTCTCAAGTTACAATGGATGAAATATTGATTACAACAAGTGAAGGAACAAGTTTTATGCTGGGCTTGAAAGAAGAAACACGATGGATCAAATTGGTACAAGCAGTAGACGGGAAAGTTGAGGAGTGTAGCATGCGACCGCATGCCTCTATACCAAGACTCAAATGAGTTTTTTTTGGAACTATGCGATTGCATGTTCCAACACTATGTGACTGCATGTTCCAAGTTCGGCGGTGAATGTTTCAATTATTGGAAAGAATCTTATTATATTTAAAACTCTAGTTTTATGTCAATTCTTGATATTTTGAATATTAATTCCATTTTTAAGTGGTTTTATGGGATTCATATAAATAGGACTCATTCCATTCATTGTAAAGACACACAATTTATTGATAGATTAATTGAAAGTTATATTGTTTTCTTCTTGCTCTTCATTGAACTAATTCTGAACTTATCAAAAATTAAGTTCTTGTGGTCAAATTAAGTAAGGTTCATAAGTTTTGTGATTATGGGGTCAACATATTTCGGCGATTGGGTTGGTTCTTTGATTCAATAATTTATTGGGTCGAGCTTTCAAACGTTAATTCTTGATTTCTTGGGTTGATTCAATCTTGTTTGGGTTTCGTAGTTTCAAATGCTACATGGGTTCGCATAACCCTCATTAAACACTTATTCTCAAAAATTGACCCCCTAACTTAAGATTTTATCGTAATTTTCATCTTATTGGCCTTAGACAATCCATACAAATTTAGGCTGAAACATGGACTAAGGTGGTGGAATCAACAGGTATTTGGTGATGTGTTCCAGTGACTTAGAGATGCCGAGGAGAGGGTTGACGAGGCAGAGATTGATTTTAAGGTTGATCCTTTACCGGAGCATCGTGACCTACTTCATCATGCATACGCTGATTTGAACCAGACCTTAGCTATTGAGGAGGGTTTTTGGAACCAAAAAGCTAGCTCTCGTTAGGTATGTGAGGGAGATCGTAACATCAGATATTTTCATTCGCTGGTACAGGGATGACATATTAGATCTCGTATCAGAACCATCACGACTCAGGCAAGGGAAGTTCTTACTACTCCAGCAGATATCCAGAGCTCGACAATCACTTTTTTCCAAGAATTATTATCCGCTCCTTCACATCCTCTGGAGTATATTCGTCCTAATATCATACCTAGGATACTGATAGAGGTAGATAATATGGCGTTGAACCACCTTCCTTTGATTGATTAGGTACGTGCGGCTGTTTACAGTATTGATGCTAATAGTGTTACAAGCCCTGATGGATTTTCATCATTGGGATATTATACAGGATGATATATTCAGTGCAGTCATTGATTTCTTTGAGGGTGGTCATTTGCCGAGAGGATTTGCTACTATGTCTGTTGTTTTGCTTCCGAAGAGGGAGAAAGCTTGTAGATGGATGGATTACCGACCTATCAGCTTGTGTATGATGTTCAATAAGCTTATCACATAGCTGTTGAACAACAGTTTGAGTTCATTTCTACCTTATATTATTTCCCTTCAGCATAGTGGATTTATCCCCGGACGACTTATTGGGGACAATATTTTGTTGACCCAGGAGCTTCTACACTCGTTGGATAGTAAAATGTGTGGAGGGAATGTTATGTTGAAGCTT
>CAIGRK010034833.1:0-14409 GCA_903798315.1 Fraxinus greggii | reverse complement strand
TTTGAGTGTTTTCAGAATTTTCACTGAAAATATCAAAAATACGTTTTGAGTTTTATATTATAAATTTAACGTTTTCAAAAATACATTTTTAGAAATAATAGACCGAAACAAGTTTTGAATCTTTCTTAAAAATGAAAACAACTTACAATAACAACAAAGACCAAACCTCTCCTCCACAAGGAAAAAGAGAAAAATAATTGTTACATCATCAATGCACATGGATATGGTACAACGGTATATTGCACTTCCAGAAGCCTAATTTCCCATCAATAACCATCATTCGTCAAATGTCGGTTCAGTTCGCACGAACTATTGTTCACTGGTCCAAATCTTAAATCCAATTAAACTCTCCTCCGCGATCAGCCTCTCCGTTTCGGCCATCACCGTCCAGATATAAAAGAAATCCCAATTAACTCTCATATTGTTTTATCTGATATTGAGAATCAAACATAAAGGTGCCGACTACCCATTGAAAAATTATCCCATTTTTTTCGTTTTTGCTGAAGAATTGTCACTGATCTTCACAACTCGAACACAATTCTTTGTCGTTTTAGGCAAGTCATCCTCCGCCCGCTATTACCTAAATACTTAGATACGTATTAAGAAACCCTAATTTGAAGAATTTGTCGAAGAATATTGGATCTCTAGTTACTTGTTTGTATTTCTTCAGTTCTCGGCTCAAGAATAAAATGAATAAATGAATGATGTTATTGATCTATTTTTTATGATTTGTCGATCTATTATTTTCTTTATTTGAGTAATAATTTTTAGGTATTTGGCCACGGTCTGGGTTTATTTTATATAGCTTTCGTGAATATTCTTCTCCTCAATCTTTTTGTTATGATATTCGTGGTAATGGTGTATCCTATTTTAGAGTATGTTGTCATGTAATGTTGATATTCCACCATTTTAAAAACATTATCTGATGTGAAAAATATCAGAAAAAATGACTTGTTTTCAATTTAGCTACTCCATTTGTTTGCTTTCTTGGGCTGAAAGAATTTAATGGCGATAATAAATTAGCTGTAATGACCTTCTGGCATGGAATAATTATTGAGCTACTTGATCTAAAAGCCTAAGGTTTTAGAGATGGCCATGCCCACAGGACCTTTGCTTGATATCATGTTAAATCTTACCTGCAACAATAATAATAAATTGGAGCAGGATATGGAAGTTCTTGTGTAAACTGATTCAGAATGTAAACTATAAAACTAACTGAAGCCATTTTTCAGAGAAGACCTCTAGTTTAAACTAGTAATGTTCTGTCTTCACTCATTTTTATACGTTACCTAATAATTTGGGCTCAATTGCAATCTCCTGTTCTCCTTGGTTGAACGTTATTTTGTTGTCAATTATTATTTCAGTATCAAGTGCAAGTACATGGAAGTTTTCTTTCTGTGGTTATTCACAACCTTCCATTGATATCAGGAAGCCTGACGACGCTGCTTGAACTGCTTAGGAAACAGTGATGTCAAGTTCAAATATATCTGCTTTAATGTTGCCACAAGAATACTCAGAAGAGAAACATATGGCAAATGCAAACACTGAGCAAAGCTCATCACGAGGTCCTGTGGCTATACTCTGGGACATCGAGAACTGTCCAGTGCCAAGTGATGTCCACCCAGAAGATGTGGCTGGTAATATTAGGATGGCTTTGCGGGTCCATCCTGTAATTGACGGCGTTGTCACAACGTTCTCCGCATATGGAGATTTCAATGCATTTCCCAGGCGACTACGGGAAGGGTGTCAGAGAACAGGTGTCAAACTCATTGACGTTCCTAATGGGCGGAAGGATGCAGCTGACAAGGCTATCTTGGTTGACATGTTCCTTTTTGCACTTGACTATCGTCCGCCATCTTCCATCGTGCTCATCTCTGGGGATGTTGATTTTGCTCCCGCACTCCATGTTTTGGGCCAGCGTGGATATACTATCATCCTTGTCATTCCTACTAGGGCGAGAGTTTCATCTGCTCTGAGTAATGCAGGCCAGTTTATTTGGGACTGGCCGAGTGTGGCTCGTGGGGAAGGATTTATGCCGCCTGCTAAAGGTTTACTTCCTCCTTATGTAGTTCCGACAAACATTACTGGTTTTTTAATGGGATGCGAGATCAATGACAACTTAGATTGTCAGAATGAAGAAGCAGTAGTGTATAGAGGAACCTCAAAAGGCTGTTGCAATAAAAGGGATTTCTCATTGATCTCACACTCTCCATCTGAATATAATAGTAGTTCAATAACAATGCCCTATTATCCTACATCTTCCAGATCACATGGCCTCTCATCTGGGTTGAATGAAGTTTCAGCAAGACCTTTTACTTCATGTGACCAGATTGATTTCACGTGGGTTCAACCTGGAGATTTGAATGGTTTAAAGGGCCAACTGGTAAAGCTGCTTGAATTATCAGGTGGGTGTTTGCCTCTCATCCGTCTTTCTGCAGAATACCAGAAAATCTATGGGAGGCCTTTGTATGTGTCTGAATATGGAGAACTTAAGCTTGTAAATCTTCTGGAGAAGATGGGTGATGCAATGGCTATTGAAGGAAGAGGCACAAGGAAGTTTGTCTACCTCCGTAACGCCCGTCCCTTAATTTTAGCGAAGAGGGATAAGAAAGGAAAAGAAGCTCAAGATCTCATTGATGTTATTGCAGGAGCTGGATCTTCTGAAGAACCCTCAGATGATGAAAGGGTGGTTGTAAAGGAATACGACGACAACAGTGGAATAGAGAAATCTAATTTAGAGATGACACCTCAATCTGAAATTTTCGACCAGAGCCTCAACCTGTTCAAATACGAGCTTCAAGAGATTTTGGTGAGCTACTATAGTCGCATCTCTCTCGGTTGTTTTGATGCGATCTACCAGCAAAAGTACAAACGATCAATCGATTATCAAAGCTTTGGCGTGAATAATTTGGAGGAGCTTATAGACAAAGTTAGAGACATTGTCGTGTTGCAAGAGGAACCAGTAAGTAAAAGGAAGTTTCTGGTTGCTGTTTGTGGCTAGATGATTTTCCTCTATTGGCATTATATTGTGTTGGAGAAGATATTACGAGGTATGCTCCTTGCTGCCTCGTTCTTAATGCTTTCCCTTTTAGTTCAGGAATAGGACACGTCAATGCGAAGGATGTTTCTGTTGTTCTTTCTTTTGTCTAACATAGGCTTGTCGGTTAATCTCAAGATTGTTCATGTAACACTCAATTTATAGTGTCTGAATCTGATCAACCAAAGGATATATCCGTGTTAACATATATGTTAGCATAACGTCATCAATCTATCCTTTTGTAATTGTTGTTTACACCATATATATGCTGAATCAAGTGAAAAGAAAGAGTTGCTTCATCATCAAGCTTCTTTCAGCAATTAATGGAAGCTTTAAAGTGTTTTATAGCTTTGATCTAAAGCTTATTAGTCCTTTACTGTATTATTGATTTGCAATCTGCTTATGAAGTGTAACTCTATACTTACTAACAGATGTTATTGACCAATGTCTGTTTCATCTCTCGATATTCAGGGCTCCAAATAATGTTTCTTCCATAACAATGTGATTCCTATATGTCTTCAAATCTACGGGTGTCCTCAACTGAGATTTTGATGGATTTTAAAAGTCCTTTTAAATTCAGGTATCTCCAATTGAGATTTTAATATATTTTCATTAAAATTTATGTGTCCTGACTGAGATTTTTTTAACGAATTTTAATGAAATCGTTTAAAATTTAGATA
Organism: Fraxinus greggii; assembly: GCA_903798315.1. Taxonomy (NCBI): domain Eukaryota; kingdom Viridiplantae; phylum Streptophyta; class Magnoliopsida; order Lamiales; family Oleaceae; genus Fraxinus; species Fraxinus greggii. Next base: position 10,692 of record CAIGRK010034833.1, on the reverse strand, counting down.
TTCTCAATATCTTATGAATTTATAAGGATTTCATTAATAAAAGGATTTTAAAAGATTTGGATGAATTTCAAGATTAAAAATACAGATAACAAACTTTTGAAATTTTACCATTTTTAATGAGATTTTTATGAATTTTGTGAAAATCTATTTAAATCCACGAATTTCATTAGAATTTATGATCTTTTAAAATCCATCAAATTCTCAGTTGAAGACACACCCTATTCCCACATCAACGCCCTTGGGAAAATCCAAAAAAATCTACCAAATAAGATAACCAATCGACTGGCATAAATAATCAACTTGGACATAAAATGTTGCATGCCAGTTATGGATTATGCTAGCAATATTATTATAATGACTATTTATTTAAGGGAGCTGGGATGAGGGAATGCTTGTTGAGGAGCAAACTTGAGTCACTTTCAAGAAATATTTGCTACTTATAATTGCAACTAACATAATTTTTCCATCTTATTTAGTTGATCTTCCTTTAGGTGGTAGTTTATTGATTCCTTCTCCAGGTTACTATGGATTTGCATTAGGGGAGTTGCTGCTTGTCGATGACATATGCTATGCTACCTTGAAATGTGCAAGTTACTGCTGTCCGAGCACAGCAAATTTCACTATTGATGTACATACTTTACAAGGTACTCATGCCCTGGCTTTGGCCACAAGGTATCCCCTGTGGCCATAAGAACTCAATTTTGCATCTATGATCAAATCCTAATTCCATTTGGACCTTTTACTCTGTTCGGTTGGAAGCAGATGACTTGTGCTCACACTATTTTCAACAATGGCTTCCTACTTTATGGTAATTAGTTCATATTTTCTTTTGGAGATTCTCCATATTACTGCATTGCAGAAAGTGATCTCTGCAATGAGTAAAATGGATAAATAATTTGTTCTTAAATTGGGGCGACCATCTGGCCATTCTGATTTGACGATTGTATTTTTCTGCAATTTCTGTATCTGGAACCCTCAGGTATACATGATATTGCAAAGTCAACCTGGAGAAGGGCCCGAGTCGAGTTGAGCAAAAGCTCGGCCAAAAAAATAAGGCTCGGCCAGAACTTTCGGCTCTTCTTTTTTAAAATTCGTTATAGATTTATAATTTTTTATAATGTATTTAAAATTTGTGCAATTTATACGTACTATAAATAATAACTAAATATTAATATATAAAAAAACATCTAAAGTAATTAAAAAAAAAAACTCAGCTCAGTCTGTGACACGGGCAGTTGACAAGCCTGGGCTAGCTCGGGCTCGAGCGACGCCCCAAAATGGGGCTCGGCCCGAGCCTCATCTTTATGCCACTGAGCCACGCCGGCCCGGATCGGGCTTTTTCCAGGCTGAGCTTGGGCCGTCGAACTTTTTTGACATCACTATACAATTTTTAGAAGAACCAGCACATGATGTTTCATTATCAATGGAATATATTGATGTGATTCAGGAATTAGTGTATCGAGCATTAGAGTTTTCTTCTGGTTTGATGACTAGAGCGCAGTTGACATGCATTTACAACAGATTATCCCAGCAACTCAGATTCTTCCATCTCCAAGCACTGTTTGACTAGCAAAATTTCTATACTAGCCATCGCCTACAATGGTGTACACGAGGGCGCTTTCATTTCCAGTCGAAGAACAGAAATCCCATTCTCCTCAGTTGCAAAACTATGATATGGGTGCTTGTGTCATTGTAGTTGATGTAGGTTGGCCGATCTTTCCTGACGTGGACAATGACTTAAGCAGTGAAGTGCAAACTGCATTATCGTCATGAGCTCATCCTTCACAACATGCCAGATACGCATTGCTAGATAGGACTCTATGGTGCACAACCAAGTTCTTTACTTAGCCCCTGTTTGGTACATATTATAATTTTCATTCTCATTTTTCTACTCATTTTCAATCACACATGCTTCAATAAAATAATACTTTTCATCACATTAATAACTTTTCCTTATTTTTCAACCACACATTTTCCATCAATCTACTATTTCAAAACACATTCTTTAAAAAAAAAAATGTGGCTCGAACACACCCTTATAGATAGAATGGTGCTATCCATAGTTTACTTTTGGTTCACTATATTGGATATTACTAGGTGGATATTATTTTTGACAGACAAAGATGGATGATAAGATTCGATTTTTCATTTAAAAGAACGTAATTTATCATACATTTGAATCTTGCTATACTCCTCTTTCGTCTTCAATATCATGTTATATTATGTTATACAGTTAATAATGCAAGTGACTATTTTTTAAATGAAAAATTTAAAATACTGACCATCTTAATTCACTACAACACCATTCACTTACTATATTCATTATAATTTTAAACTAAATTATACAATCGAAACTGTTCAAACGTAGCCTTGTAATTTTAGAACAGATTGAGGCCTTATTCGGTAGGGCTTAAAAACCAATTAAAATTGACAATATGATCGTTATTGGATCTCACTCGTCTAATAAAAGTCAACAATAACGGCTAATTTTTCAATTTTAATCCGATTTCAATCTCTACCGAACACGCCCTGAATCAATATTAATAAATTCTTCAAAGAAAATGAAAAGCATAAAAGTAAAAAGGGAAATAAAAGAAGGATTTGTGTGAATTTAACATCTCAAATCTAACTGCCAAAGAACATTTGAAGTATGAAACAGTAAAATTTCATTCCTTGAAAATTTCAATAGACAATGGTAAACACATTTTGCCTCTTCTAATTTATCACACAGTAATTTCTCTCTTCAGGTTATTTGGCCATCTCTTGAATAATAATCCTCATATTTTTTGCTATTCCAAACTCCAAAGGCATTTCACCCGGAAGGTAAATAGTACATAATAACTTTTGCAATTCTTCCATTTGTAGTAATTCTTAGCAAGTTATTAGCTCCTACAAAGAAGACAATTATGCACAATATACATGCCAATCGTTCCCTTGCTTGTTGCTGAATTAGTCTCCCACTGCACAAAGTAATCGTGGATAAAGCTGAATAACTGGGCTTAAATAGATGGGATATTATGAGGTGACTGAGGTGAGCCGGTCTCAAGTAGGAAGCTTCGACTACAATATGACCTAGACGTACTCGAAGAAGAAGCTAGCCCACGTACATCCCCACTGAAAAATATACCTTCACCTCTCTTTGTGTTACCTCTGCTCGTCCTTCCCCTACCTTCAGTTTCTCCATATTCTTCATCTTCCATAGCTTCAACAAACCCGCTGTGCATTACTTCAGTACTCTCATACAAAAGTCTGAGGACTTGCTTAATTGATGGTCGTGCGCTCCCTTCTTTTTGAGTGCACCATCTCACAATTTCTACAATTGTTTGAAGTTGATCGAAATCAAAAGCATCCCCGAGATTGGGATCCAAAAGCTCAGTTATTCTCAATTCTGCATTCCAAAATGGTTGAGACCATTCGACCAAATTTTTGTTGTCTTGTATTGCTCGTCTTGCAGTAACTAACTCTAATAACACAACTCCATAACTGTAAACGTCACTTTTCTCAGTGAGCTCTCGAGTAACCACATATTCTGGATCCATATAACCTGAAAATCATTTAATGCTTTGATATCACTGGATAAGGCATAAAAGCTAGATAAGGCATAAAAGCTAAGTCCATCACGAAAGAAGATTTTGTCCAACCTGATAATCAATTTAGGGCGCATTTGGTAAACAATATTGGAATGAACTTGATATTATAATAGACAAGATTTAACTTCTTTTTCTACATGCCTGGCTAAGCTTGAAAAGAACTGAAATTACTTGAAAGTAACATTTACTTCAGTGTCCAAATAAGTAACTTATAATTTCAACTTTAACCAATAAAAAGTTTATTTATTTTAAAAACTAACTTATTTACTTATAAGTGATATTTTTATGCTTAGTCAAACATGCTATTAACATTGTGGATTACTGGAGAATCCACTTCACCAAACAAGCATCTAATGTTTTGGCATCAAATAAGTTGGGAGTTTATAATCAAAGAGGATTTTGTCTAACCTGGAGTTCCCCGGATATCAGTGTTTACAGGTTCGAAGCAAACAGAGCCATCTTTCGAAGCATGAGCAAGGCCGAAATCAGCAACCTAGAAGAGCGTTAAAATACAACTAGTCTTCCACAGTTAGTGTCAAAACCAGGAAACTTCACTTCATTGATTATATTTGATTTTGGAATTTAATATTTGACTAAATCCAAGATATGCAAATTGCCTGGGAGAAATGTACCAGAGATTTATCATTTTATGATGTCACCAATCAAGTTAAAAGACAAGTTATGCACAATGGTCATTATATCAATTGTATCTATGACACTGAGTGTTGGGTCACACTGAATGTAACAAAAATTACCAATGTTGAGGTGGATGTGCAGAAATATGAGAATTAAATGACTCCAATTCAGTACAAAATATTAAGGGAAGAACCCAGGTGGTGAGAACAAATTTTTGGTTGCCCTAAAGAAGTTTTCTTCATGAGAGCTATGCAGTCCTCGTAGAATAGGTTAGATAAGGAAGCAGTGGACCAAAAGGATTTCATCGGACCTTGATGTGGTAAAAAAGAATTATATAGCCCAAAACTTACTGAAAATAAAATTTAGCTTGTCGTTGTACCATGCTACTGGTTCACCAAAAAAGGGAAAAGAAAAAAGAAAAAACGACAGAATTCATAACAATACAGTTAACTAACATATGGAGTTGACTATTGAGTGCAATACCTTTGCAACAAAATTCTCATCTAGTAATATATTGCTCGATTTAATATCTCTATGACACAAAGGAGGGTTACAATAGAAGTGAAGGTACTCCTGCATGAAGAAATGCCATCAGGAACAAGTATGGCAGTTTTGAATTTGTACTAATAACTGATTTCCGTAAATCAGCTTTATTCAAGAATTTACCAATGCATTTGCCACATCAATTGCAATCTGAATTCTTGTTCGCCAACTCAGAGGAGTTCTACCTGGGGCTGAATACAAGCATTTGGACAGTCAGGAAAACATTGATGAATTATTTTTAAGCTTTTCTAACATGCCAGATACCGGAATGAGATGAAAGGACAAAGCCATACTCAGAAGATGATCCTTTAAGCTTCCATTTTCCATATATGTGGTAAAAAAGAATTATATAGCCCAAAACTTACTGAAAATAAAATTTAGCTTGTCGTTGTACCATGCTATTGGTTCACCAAAAAAGGGAAAAGAAAAAAGAAACTAGGACAGAATTCATAACAATACAGTTAAATAACATATGGAGTTGACTATTGAGTGCAATACCTTTGCAACAAAATTCTCATCTAGTAATATATTGCTCGATTTAATATCTCTATGACACAGAGGAGGGTTACAATAGAAGTGAAGGTACTCCTGCATGAAGAAATGCCATCAGGAACAAGTATGGCAGTTTTGAATTTGTACTAATAACTGATTTCCGTAAATCAGCATTATTCAAGTATTTACCAATGCATTTGCCACATCAATTGCAATCTGAATTCTTGTTCGCCAACTCAGAGGAGTTCTACCTGGGGCTGAATACAAGCATTTGGACAGTTAGGAAAACATTGATGAATTATTTTTAAGCTTTTCTAACATGCCAGATACCGGAATGAGATGAAAGGACAAAGCCATACTCAGAAGATGATCCTTTAAGCTTCCATTTTCCATATATTCATACATGAGAAACCTGCTGTAAAACATGTTCCTTTAGGTTTATCCAGCGTGCAAAAGTTCAGGTGCATGTGTTTTTCTGATGTAGGATGGGCAAAATAAATAAGGGAACAAAAATGCAACTGAATGACCTCTCGTGTCTTTTAATGCAGAAGCCTCTCAGAGAAACAAGATGGCGATGATGTAGTCGAGCAAGGAGCTCGATTTCTCGGCAAAACTCGTCCTCTGCCTGCTCTGACACCATGTTCATCCGCTTCACAGCTACCACTAAACCATCATGAAACCTCGCTTTATACACAGTACCAAATCCTCCTTGTCCAATGATGGTGTTGAAGTTATCAGTAGCTTTCTTTGTATCTCTGTAGCTGAATTTTCTGAACATAGAGGATGGACCTTCATGTAATTCAATATTGGCATCCGACGAGAACAATTAGGAAATACAATCTGATTTAATTATCACTTCATACTACCAAAATATAGAAATACTGAAGAAAGAAAAAAACAGAATCAGAACCATCCTGACATTTTCTTGCGGCGCGAGGAATGGATTTTGAGGATGTCTTATCATCTGTATCAGAATCATCAAGCTCTCGGCTTTTCTTACGGATAAGAATAATCAAGACTACCAGCAGCACGGCAGCCAATGCTGTAACTGCAATGCCAATGCTCGGAACCAATGGGAGGTGGTAGTTTCGATGAGGCGTGCTCGAGGAAAGTTGAGCCGGACTAGCAGCAATTAGAGGGGTGGGAGATGCCTGAGGTGGAGGTGGAGGCAGGAATGATCCTGAAACAAGCAGAAAGTACATTAAGCACTTATTACTTCATTATATTAATATTTTGTATGTTTATTTCTATCTTGGAATTAGAAAGGATGCGTGTACGATTGAAATGATAGACCCAGAAATATGTCAAGAACCCTTTAAAAAGCAATGACTAAGTTCATAACTTCAGAAAGAAAGAGAAGTAGATGAATAATTAACAATAGTCAACTCTTGTGTCTGTAGGAATCCTCAACAGGACTGGAATAGTTTTCATAGAACATAAAAAGAAAGAATGCGATGATGGGAAGTTACTACAAAATCTCAATCGACCAGATATATATTAGCGTCATATTTCTGATGAATGTGTCTCTTAAAACAGGGACATTGCTTAAATTTCCCATGGCAAAACCAAAAGAATTTGATGATAGAACTAGGCAGAAAACATAAAATGAATGTGAAAGAATGAACTGATTCACGATCCCATCTAGTGAAATCGCTAGAATAACAAGATAAATATTCAAATGGCTATTGTCATCCAATTCCTATACCTGGAGGAAGATTAAGCCCTTGAACCCCAAAGAAACAGCTTGCAATGTCAATAGTCGAAGCGTAATCGACTTGACTTGCAACTGTAGCAAATGTTGCATCTCTGCAAGTACTCAGTGTCAAATTATCTGTTGGCCCCAATAGATTATGAAGATAAACAATACCGGCATTCAAGCACTTTTTACAAATACCATCCTCTGACAGCGGCACTTTGCAATTTTCAGTAACATCCCTAAATTTTGGAGATTGCAGCATCTGGTTAACAGTTGACCGACCCTGGCATTCATAATTTACAGGTATTTTTGTCCCAAAACCACAGAAAACTGATGCATTTCTTGTCATTCCATAAAGTGCAAAAGTTTCTGATATTGTATGCAGACAAACATCAGATAAATTTGAAGTAACCCCCAAGTTACTCGTTGCATTGGCATATCGTGAGACAGAAATAGCGACCAAGGCATTAAGGTGTCGGCAACACTTTGCTCTGTCTTCTCCAGTGGAGCATTTGGAGGCAGCCAGTGTAAAATTAGACCTACTCAAATCCAACGGGCAATCTGCAAACATTGAAGTGTAAACAAACACAAATAAATATGATTACCGCAGTTATAATTGGTCAAGTAAGTTTCATTCTCATCAGGTGAAGTTATGTAAGAGTGATAACTCAAGAGAGACGATCTCTTATTGTGATTTCATTTATTTAAGAGGTTATTGCGTCGAACAAGCTAATTACTGGCACTGCCCACAATCTCTCCCCCTCAGGTATCCCTTGATCTTAATCTAACCATGCAAGTCTACAAAGTTACATTTTCAGTCTCCCAAAAATTACAACAATACCAACCTCAAGATTTACCACCTCATTAAATTAGCTAAAGTCTTATCAGTCCGAATTCCTTATAAAACTGAAAACAAGTAGAAAAGGAAAAACGATTTCAATTCACAAACAAAACCCTTATTTCTCACATAAACATCTCCAATACTTCAAAAACAATAATAACGCCATGTTAAAAAAAAAAAAGACATTAATTGAGCATCAGAACAAAGCATTTGAAGTAATGAATAAGCAAAATAAAGGGACTATACCAGATGTAGACATTGTTAAAGAAATATGCATTTGAAGAAAGACCAGTAATAGTAGACAAAAAGGAAACACTGCCGATCCATTCAATGCCATAGACAGGACCTCAGGAGGAGGACGGAGGAGGAGGAGGTTGGTTCTAGAAAGTGAGTGAGTGAGAGACCACGGTGAGCCAGGAGCATGCGCACCGGCGTCTTTTAGCGCATTCAGCGTCTAGAGCTAGGAGAGTGCACAGTACACTCGTTTCGAGAGGGGTCCGACTTATGCTGAAAGCGAAGTAAGTGCAGCTTTTGACTATTCACGGACCTCAAAGACCCTCACAACTTATTTTAAGTTACTTATTTTTATAGCTTTTTTCTTTCAAGGAAAAAAAAAATAAAAAAAATCACCTTTTTGTCCTTTGAATTCTAGTTTCTTCTAACCTGTATATGTTCTTAAAACATAATTAAAAAAGGGAAAAAGATATTCGAAAACTAAAACCCTAATCGTTCGCTTTCTAGGAAATAGTATGGTTAACGTAAATATAGAGGTGGCTTATGCTAGAGAAGAATAGTTCTCTCTCGATGGAATACGTCTTTTTTTTCCTTTTCTTTTCTTTTTTTTTTCTATTTGATTGTGGAGTAATAAGTAGCAATTATCATTCACTTATTTTATGTGTTTTATTTGGCCTCCGTTTGATTCTCATTATTATAGAATGAGAATAAAAAAAAGAGTCGTTATTGGGCCCCACACAAGAAATAGAAATTCAAAATTGACGGTTTGATATGATAGACAACGGTCATATTTCTCATTTTCATAGATGAAAAATGAGAAACAAACGGAAGTTTGGACTTTTCCTCTAATTTTGTACAATTTGTCAAGGTTAGATTTCCAAAAATTGATAATCGCCCTCGTCTTCTTGTAGTATGTATTCTCTCGAAAGGAATTTGAAAGACTTATTTTGAGACTATGGTTTTATAGTATAATTATGCCATTTAATTTTTAAGGTAACCTAGACATGCCCGTTTCACTTCGTTAACTCGACAATTTGAAAAAAAAAAATATTTTTCATTATTTTGAAGAAAAGATAATTTTTTGGTTTTCTAATAAATATTTCTTTGTTATTGAAAATTATAAATAAGTAAATTATTTACTTTGATAGTTTGACTTCTATATATGAGTCTTATTTTCGAATAAATTATGGAAATATATCTGAATAAAAAATTACTTATACATGTTTGATAAAGCAGTTACGACTTTCGCCAAACATGCGCTAACCGTCGAGAGACGGACTTGAGATGGGCGCGCGGGTAAAATAGTTAGCTGTAGATAGTAAATGCCCAGACTCCACATTTCTCAGGTCTCTCTTCTGCAGTAAATTTCAAAATTTTCAAATTTCAGTACTCCATTTAAAGAGAGAAATCAACCCAAATTGATGCTTCAGGTACTCCATACCAGCAATCTAGTAATGAACAATTCCCACACGCACAATCAAGTGCACGCATATATGCGTATTTGTATGTAATGTATAATGTTATGGATTATTGAGGTGAAATTATGCAAAATCTGAGTTCCTCAAACCCTAACGATTATTTTTGCTTCTTGCAGATTATTGCTTCACTATGAATTTCTATGTTTTCACTCTATTCTGTTCGACTATCCTCGTTGGTTACTCCACGGCTCTTAAGGTTTATGCTATTATGTTTCTGTTTAGTTTATAGCAAAACACTTACTGATACAAGTGTGTGTTGATCTCAAATTTCACTTACTGGATGATCGTTTTTTTTTGCACTGTGTTACAGCAAGGAGAAAATTGCATCAAGAACAGTAACTGTGGCACAGGGTTGCACTGCGAAACATGCCTCGCGAATAACAATGTCAGACCGCGCTGCACTCGAATTCAACCTATCAATCCTCTCTCTAAGGTTTGCTGATATATATGCATCTATAAAATGTTTTACATTTTGAATTTGATTGTGTTTGAGCTTTTTTGGGTTTTCAATAATTAATTTTGATGTGATCGAATTTAGGTGAGAAGCTTGCCTTTTAATCGGTACACCTGGCTAACAACGCACAATGCGTTTGCTAAATTAGGGGCGAGATCGGCAACCGGAAGCGTGATTTTATCTCCAGAGAACCAGCAGGACTCCATTACCAGTCAGCTCAACGTATTGCCTCTTGTTCTCTCTATATCTAAATCTATCCATATATTCATGCCTACATTTATCTACTCATTTTATGTTCATCAGTAGATAGGGCTTTTGAGGTTGTTAGGGGCTGTCTGGCTCTCTGTAAATTTGTTTTCCTGCTGCCACAATGACGGGTGAATGTTTGTCGGTCACGGGAAATTATTTACACCATTATTAAACCTTGTTTGGGTTAATAAGAGCATTTCCAAGATACGCATCTCCATAGAGAGCATATTTAAATATATTAAATTTAGAGAATAATTATTTATACATTCCAACAATACTAGCTATTTTGGCTCTTTAGTTTGCTTTTTTCAAGAAACATTTATTGTATTTTTTAATATATCAGTATCGAAATGTATGACTTAATAAATTCAATCTTATTATTAAGTAAGAATGGAAAGAATTTGGATAGTCAAACCAACTTCCGTTTAAACAGTTAAAATAGAGTCTTTTGAAACTTATTTTTAAATATTGACTCTTTA
>CAIGRK010034808.1:0-11787 GCA_903798315.1 Fraxinus greggii | reverse complement strand
TCCAGCCTCGACCTCGCTTGTTTGGCCCTAGAGGAGGAAGGCTTCAGAGCCTTCATGCCAGTGATGGCTATGGCCTTGAGGATGGTGGCCATGTCAGGTACTGGGTATTCCTTCTTCGCAAACTTATCTGTAATGTGAAGGAAAAAGTTAGAAAATGCAAATTGAATGTACGCTTAAAAGAGGGGCATCAGTAAAAGGGGCCACTTACCTTTAGAGGCCATCAGTCCGAAGTCCAGGAAATAGTGGCTTCGGTCAATGAGGTCAGCAAAGCTTCTGAGCTTTGGAGATCATTTGTAAATATCTTCGATCAAGTCCCGCTCAGCCTCCTCAAGCTCATGTCTAGAACAAGAGTCTGCAAATAAAACAAGAGGAATTAGTACCAAGTAGTTAAACGTAAATTAACAAGTTGAAAGGTGAGGCACTCACGCGCTTCGTAGTACTGGGTCGGCACAGTACAGGCTGGGATAGCATCTCCCTCAACCATGTGTCACCTGCCCTGAATCAAAAAGTAGAACTCTTTCCATCATTTTATAGAGGTGGGGAGCCCCACTACGAAGGGAGCATGAGCCCCCCAAGGGGTGATGTAATACCACCCCTTGGAATCGTCCTTTCCAGTGACCCGAGCGTTAAACACAATTTGGAAAACATGCAGAGGCATGTCTTCACCTAAAGAGACCTCCTTCCAAAGGAAATAGGCCCCAACTAACTGGCTCCACCCATTTGGCGAAACCTGGGTGGGGAACAACATGAAGTTCCTCAGCACCGCCCTAAAAAAAGGGTGCAGAAGTAAACGAACTCCTGCTTTAAGCAGAAACTCAATAAAACCCACACAGCCCGGCCTCGAAAAGCAGGCTTGTTCATGGGCCTCGGGAACTAACAACTCTGCATTATGGGGACTACAATATGTTTCCCTAAGTTCATAGAGTGATTTTCGCAAAGGTAAAACTTCAAAATGACATAGCTTTCGATTTTTATACAAATCATGAATCAATCCCAGCCGTTGGATTGAAGCCAAGTGGATCTGAAGCGTCCAATCCTGCAATAAATCTGAGCCGTGGAATTCAAAAAGGTTTCCTTTACCTACACCTGAGATTATTTTGTGGAAACCACATACTAGTCTAGCGCGTAACTGTTTGCTGCAGTGAACACGTAATCATCATTAGCCATTATTGCGCAATTAATGCGACGACCGTACGTGTATTGGAAGTTGTATCGCTTCAACTGTCCTGTCTTGATAACACGCAAAACTGTCAAATCAAAGGCACCTATATCAAAGGGTCAAGTAATTCAGCCTTGACGGTTCACCGTACGAATCGCCTCAGCTTTAAAGTGAAATTCAAACAATCCTAAGTAATTCAGCCTCAACAGTTCAGCGTACGAACCACCTCAGTTTCAAAGTGAAATTCAAACAATCCCAAGTAATTCAGCCTTGACAGTTCAGCTAAGGAACCGGCTCAGCTTCAAAGTGAAATTCAACTAATTCCAAGTAAGTCACCTTCGGCAGTTCAGCTAAGGAACCGCCTCGGCTTCAAAGTCAAATTCAGCTAATTCTAAGTAATTCAGCCCTGTCAGTTCAGCTAAAGAACCGCCTCGGCTTCAATACGAAACCCAACTATTCTCCACTACAAGTAAGCCAATACGACAATCAGTTACTGAATTCCATGCACAACATAAATATCTATGCCTGGATTGGGGGACTAGTATGATAGACTACAAATTTTGAAAACTTTTTTAACATCGTTGCTAAAGTCCACGCATGATATAAACAATCACATATAGACTTGGGGGACTATTGTTATGAATCGTTACTAGGAAATGTCACGTGGCCATCATAATTTAGGGACCTGATCCAGTCGAACCGCCTAGCCTACTTCTATGGAAATCGAGGCTCTGTTGACAATCGAGGCGCCAATTACATTCGAGGCCCAGTACATTGGAGGCCTAATTACATCACATATGAAGCCCAATTACATTCGATGCCACGCTGCCATGACGGTCCACATGCAAAGATTTGTTCACGATGAAGATCCTATTTGAATGATTGATGTGACTCTAGTAAAAAGTGTATTTATGTCTTGTCTTGTCAATAGGCTGTGAGAGCATTAAATACCTTGTAAAGCTAAGAAGTCAAAACGATGGTTAGGATTTGATGCTTAGGCTGTAGGGATGAGCCTACGTGTAATCTCATCCAAGGGTCACTATTTCATTTGTAATACTATAAATACTCCCACCATATAACAATTGAAGGCTAATGCAAATTTAAATACTTGAGGCAACTCGTTTGATATTCTGATACTGGTTTAAAACATTTGATTCATATTCATAGCGATTGGTAATTATTGTACAATCGTGTCTTGTTACCCAGCTGGAACCCGAATGGAAATGTCGCGTGTCGTTGAGCTACTCCCACATCCAATTTCGGAGTGATCTTGACCGTTGATCTACCTTTACATTTTGGATTCAACTTGCGCATGCACGAATGGGTCCCGACATCTGTTGGCAGCATTTCTTGAGGTCAACACCATGTATGATGATAAGTGCATTTTATACACTTATTTGGACCGTTAAATTAAACTATTTATTGATGTATTATATGAAATATGGCTTAATTATATGTAAATACTGATTTATAGGTAAATATCGATAACATTGGTGGAATGGGAGAACACACACACACACACACACAATAAAAGGGCTAAAGTGAAGCAAATTCAAAGTTCAGTGACTAAATTTCAAATAATTAAAGGTTGGCTCGGGATAAATAGCGAAGACTCAAAAGTGCTAGGACTCAATTGGACAAGAAAATACGTGAAGCAACTGGAAAGAATCAAGAAAGGAAGAAAAAAGACCCTAAAGAAAGATCAGGGGCCAAGTTGCAAACTTGGCCTCCAATTCAATAAGCATGGAGTATGCACTCACCTCACCTCACCTCACCTCACCTCACCTGGGGCGTTTGAAGCCCCCACAACAAGCCAGGCGAGCACCCCAGTTTGTACTAGGCATGCGCTTCAGCTTAAAAAATGGGCAGAACAAGCTTTTTTCCTATTTTTTTAGCGATTTACCTTATTTGGGAATCTTTTCACACCATATATATTGTAAAATCCGTCTAGAACGAGAAAAACCTAGATTTTATCATAGAGGAGCAATAATTTGGAGATTTTTACATTCAAAAAATGGAATTGCATAATTTGGGTTGAGATTCAAAGGAAGAATTGAGATTTTTAAGTCTTCTCCACATTCGTAGTCTCGAGTGATGTCGTTTTCCTCTCTTCTATAATTTCATATAATCATGCTAGGCTAAACACTTATATGTATTGGATGATGACAAAACGTTATGAATTATAGTTTTTTATTCTATACTTGTTGTTTTTCAATTAATTCTCGTGTTTGTGATTTCACATGCATTAATTTTAGTTGTTTTAATGATTGCGTACTATTGGAACATATAAGTTGCTTATTTATAGTGTTGGAGAACTCACAATAGGTAGAACGATGCATATGTAACACACATGCAATATATGTTAGGAATAATAATTATATAGCGTGTACGATGGCGTGTGATAATCCTATAATTAAATGCATGTTTTTCATATGAATTCGGTCTAGGAATATGATCGAGTCGTGTTAAACATATGTTTGATATATCTTTGAAAAGAATATTGAATAAATTCGGATGTTGATTATCACAAACATGACAATCATATTAATATACATAAATCGATAATTGAAATCAAAAGTCAATCGGTAAAGTCGAAAATCCAATAAAATCATCTCATATTTGATAAAACTATTTTTTATTGCTTTAATAGTTAAATTTAATATAAAAAATCATAACAAATCTCTTTTGTTTACAATTAATCGAATTTGGTAAATACTAGTACACTACAATTAAACATTATTCCTCGTGGAACAATACTTTCAACTCACTACATTATTACTTTTCAACAATCACGTATGCTTAAGGGCTTTGTCCGAACAAATTTTTTGCATTGTTGTCGGGGAATACCATTTTAATTCTACTTTATTAGTTATATTAAATTAGATATTTTCTTTTGTCTTAGGCTATTCATTGAACTACTTAAGTTCATTTTATTTCGCTTCTTTTAGGTTATCAACAGCTTATACGAGATCCTGACAAGATCCAGATAACTCTACTAGATCCCAAGATCGAAAGAACGTTCAGACAGTGTAGAAGAGAACAAAGAGAAATAAGGATAATGTCTGAGAGTAGAATCAAATTTAGGATCCAATTCAACCACCACCACCAAATCAACAGAGACCTATTGCTAATGAGGGGCGAATATTAGTCGGGGGATTATGTGAATCTAGTGCCATCATCAGTGCAACCTCTAATTATCTACCAACCTTTCGGACAAGCTAGTTTCCACGTTCGACCCGATGTTATAAATCTCTTCCAGAATTACCATGACATCAAGTTCTTGTTGAGTCCACCAAATTCGAAATGAAGATAAAGACAACTCGAGATATATCCGGAGGCATGGGAGAGGTTTAAGAACTCGTTTAGGAAGTGTTCAAATCTTGACATTCCTAAGTAGGCACATATAGAGCTCTTCTATTATGGACTGCACCTTAAATTTCACAATATGACATATGCTTCAGTAGGCGATTCAGTGATGAAGATGGAAATTAATTATGCCTAGGAGCTCCATGAGAGGATTGCTGAAAATCAGGTTAATTGGCCTACCGATAGGGACTTTCCAAAGAAAGCAGTTGGTATGCATAACATTGATGCAGTGACATCATTAGTAGTACAAACGGAATGAAAAACAAAGAAACTTGACAATCTATCTCAGTCTGTGATATGGTATACTAGTTGACCCAATTTGCACGGGTTGTAAGGGCAGATCATATCACTATCATTGCCCTCTAACTTTCACTCACATGGTTCAGCTTGCAGAAGTGAGCTTTGTACAAAATTTTCAGAGGCAAAAAGATAACCCCTATCCCAACAACTATCATCCGAGTTTAAGCAACCTTCCCAACTTCTCGTGGGTTAATAATCAGGATTAGGGATATAAGATGAAGGACAATCCATCAGAAATGCAGCAGCAATAAGAGAAGAGGTCATTCTTGAAGGATCTACTTGTTAAGTACATCACCAAGACTGAGACTGCAATCCAAGATCTGTAGGCTTATATCCAAACATGGAAAATCAGGTGGAGTAGATAGCAATTGTATTATCCAATAGGCCACAGGGTACCTTGCCTAGCAACACAGAGAAGAACCACGAGAGTAGGTACTGGTAATCAGAGCTATAAAGAATGACATGGACTACTTGCCAGGGATCAAATTTGTTCCACGTGAATGAACTTTTGTACCACCTATTTCATTTCCTCAAAGGTTGCGAAGACAACCAAAAGATAAATAGGTTCAGGCCATGACAATTAGGAATGGTGTTCAGCTACTATAGATCAGTGCAAGAAGTAAAGAGACTGAGAGTAATCAGATACCTACCATGGGCGAGGAATAAGTGGATCAGTTTGAAGGATCGAAAAAAGCCTTCAGACAATCCATAGGTTAAGTCAACCGTTCCATCAATACACTTACACCTCCAATCTCATTTGCTCAAAGGTTGCAAAGCACCAAATTGAAGAGGCAGTTTACAAAATTCTTAGAGATCCTCAAAAAGCGACATGTTAACATTCCTTTCATTGACGCAAACCTTCAAATTCCAAACTATTCCAAATTTCTGAAGGAGATGTTGACGAAAAAGAGAAAGCTATCCGAACATGAAACTGTTGCATTATCTGAATAATGCAGTGCAATCATACAGTATAGGCTCCCGCCAAAACTAAAAGACCCAAGGGGTTTCAATCTACCTTGTTCTACAGAAAATTTAAATACTATAAATGCTTTAATTGATTCTGGAGNTCTTAGAGATCCTCAAAAAGCGACATGTTAACATTCCTTTCATTGACGCAAACCTTCAAATTCCAAACTATTCCAAATTTCTGAAGGAGATGTTGACGAAAAAGAGAAAGCTATCCGAACATGAAACTGTTGCATTATCTGAATAATGCAGTGCAATCATACAGTATAGGCTCCCGCCAAAACTAAAAGACCCAAGGGGTTTCAATCTACCTTGTTCTACAGAAAATTTAAATACTATAAATGCTTTAATTGATTCTGGAGCAAGTATGAATTTGATACCTCTGCCTCTTTATAGGAAACTAAGATCAAGAAATCCAAAGACAACTTCAATAATCATGTAGTTGGCAGACAAAACATTAGAGCACCATTTTGGAATAGTTGAAGATATGCTCATCAAGGTTGGAGACTTTTATTTTTTTCAGGTGATTTCATTATCCTTGACATAGAATAAGTACATCATCTGCCAGTAATCTTAGAAATGTAATTCTCATCAACTAGTCGTGCCTTGTATGATTTTGAAACAAGTGAGCTAATCTTGAGGATGGAAGACAAGCAACAAAGTTTCACCATGAACACTCCACTCAGGCAACCATCGTCCCTTGAAGATTTTTAAAAGGGTGGAAATCGAAATAAGGGATGACTATGCAATTTATTGCAACAAAAAAAGTCGTTGGTGAGCTGATTGGAATTATAAATGATCAATATGGAAACTTCCAACATTGGAGAGTCAAGTATGAGGTTGAAATGTCTGTAAGTGCAGCTGTTGCAGGCTGAAAATTCCCTTGTCAAGTCCCCTTGAGTAACCAAAACAATAAAGTTAAATTAAGGACTATAAACAAGCTCTTATTAAAAGGCAACCCAATTTTCCTTCCCTTTTATTTATTTGTGCTTGCTAGATATAGAATAAGGAGTTTAGTTTTAATCATGTATCATCATCCCTACAAGTTAACGTGAACTTACTACGTTCCATGTTTTGTCTTTTGTATCGTTTCCCCTTCATCCCTTGAATTTCTAGTTGGTTTTGAGATGTTTAGGGCTAGGTATTAAGTGTTCCAGGTTATTTGGTCCCTAATGTTTGATTTTTATTTTGCAGAAACATGACATGGAGGAACATTCAAACCAACACCGGACAAGGGGAAAAGCATGACAAAGCGAACAAATTAGCTCTTGCACTTCTTGCCCTTTCAGCCATCACCTTCAACTTAAACATTAGAGTCTTCAATTTCCCCTCTGTGTCCTTATATTCGCATACTAGAGCTATAGTTTCGTACATTGAGGACAATACACATTTAAGTTTGGGGGTGTTGTGGGATATTTTCGTTAATTGTATATGCTGCATGCTTGTTGTGTGACATAGTAAAAAAAATATTTACTTTTTATTGGTTTTATGTGCCTGTGTGTGTTAGATGACTTAGCTGCAATCATTTTCGTATTGGAATCATGTATTAGACTAGGAATGATGGAAATATTACATGTTGAGTGATTGATACTTGTTTGTATAAAACTTGATCTACATTGCACACGATAATTATGTTTTGCATCATTAGTGAGTGATTTGATTCATATTGTGAAAAATAAGGTTGGACATAGTTGATTAAATCTCGAAAAATCATAATTATATATATTCCTAAAACACTAATAGGACAGCTTGGAAATTGTTGAGCTAGTGTAGGGAGACATTGAGATGAATAGAGATGTCATGTGTAAAATTATTATGTGAATTGTCAGGTGAAAGTCTTAAGTTACGGGTTGGTTACGAAAACTAAGTGTTTAATAAAGGACATTGCACTAATCAAGTATGAAAAAAGGGAAAAAGTTTCCAAATTCTGAAGCTACCCTAAAAGATCCCAATGAGGAGACCTGTTGAAAATCGCAAAAAAAATAAAAATAAAAAAAAAGTAGAAAACTCAGAAGGGATCAAGATAGTGTATAAAACAAATATGCACATCATAATTCAAAATGCAAGTGCATAAAACATAATATTCTATACATACTTCGATTGAGTCCCGAGTACTTGGTAAACCTTTGATAATAGATAAGTAGCTTGGTTGAATTTTAAGAGTTGAAGCAATCAAAACTAAAGGAGAATCCTTGATTATTGAAGTGTTAACTTGTAATAGCAAAATCTATCCAAACTAGAGAGAGTATGAATTAGAATAATCTAAATTGCAACTTAAGAACGTACATCAAGAAAAATGAGTGAAAAGTTAATATGTTTAGGACTGCGCATCTCACAAGAATCACAAGTCGAGTTTTGCATTGAATTAGAAAAATTAATTTCAATTATGTGATTTTGACACGATTCATAGTATTGATGCAAAAGTCCAATCCTGAGACTAACGGTAGCCCATCTAACCATGTTTTGATTGAGTTGGGCTATAGTTTGTTTGAGAACAAACAAATGTTAAAGTTTGAGAATATTTGATAAGTGTATTTTATACACTTATTTGGATCGTTAAACTATATTATTTGTTTATGAATTATACGAAACATGGCTTAATTCTATGTAAATATTGATTTGTAGGTAAACATTAATGACATTGGTGGAATTGGAGAAAACGCACAAGAAAAGGGTTAAAGTGAAACAAAATGAAAGTTCAAGGACTAAATCGCAAATAATCAAAATTAAGCTTGGGATAAAGGACAAAGACTCAAACAAAAGTGTTAGGACTTAATTGGACAAGAAAATATGGAAAGGATAAAAGAATCAAGAAAGGACAGAAAAGACCCTGGAGAAAGTTAACTTGTCGTCCAATTTAATAAGCAGGGCGCGCGCCTTCACCTGCAGGTGTGGAACACACCTCTGCCTTACCTGGGGGCGTCTGAAGCCCCCACAACAAGATAGGCGTGCGCCCTAGTTTGTACTAAGCACACGCCTAGGCTTGAAAAAGGACAGAACAAGCTTTTTTTTTCCCTATTTTTTAATTGTTTACCTTATTTGGGCACCATATATATTTTAAAATCCATTCAGAACGAGGAGAACCCAGATTTTATCATAGAAGAGCAATATTTTGGAGATTCTTATATTCAAGAAATGGAATTGCATAATTTGGATCGAGATTCAAAGGAATAATTGAGATTGTCAAGTCTTCTCTACGTTCTTAGCCTCGGGTAATGTCGTTTCCCTCTCTTTTGTGTAATTTTCATATAGTCACGATAGGCTAAACACTTTTATGTATTGGATGCTGACAAAACCTTTTAAATTATAGTTTTTGATTCGAAACTTGTTGTTTTTCATTTAATTCTCATGTTTGTGATTCCATATGCATTAATTTTGGTTGTTTTAATGCTTGTGCATCATTGGAACATATAAGTTACTTTTTTGTAGTGTTGAAAAACTCTCAATAGGTAGAACGCTACATATGTAATACAATGGCAATAGATATTATGAATAATATTTATAGCGTATGCGATCGCATGTGATAATTATATAATTAAATGCATGTTTTTTTATATGAATTCGAACTAGAAATATGATTTGTTTGTATTAAACAGATGTTTGATATATTTTGAAAAAGAATATTGAATAAATTCGGATTATCGATTATCACAAACATGTTAATTATATTAATCAACACAAGTCGAGAATTGAAATTAGAAGTCAATTGGTACAGTTGGAAATCAAATACATTATTTCGTATTTGATAAAACCATTTTTTATTGCTTTAATAGTTAAATCACATAAAAAACCATCAAAAATCTCTTTTGTTTACAATTAATCGAATTTGGTAAATACTATTACACTACAATTAAATATTATTCCTCATGGAACGATACTTTTGACTCACTACATTATTAATTGTCAACGATCTTGTACGCTTGCGGGCTTTGTCCGAATATATGATGAGTATTTGGTAGTTTCTGAAGCTGCTAAAGAAGTTTTGGGAGTCAAGAAATTTATAATGGATATCGAGGTGGTGCTTGCATCTGCAAAGCAAAGCTTTGACACTGTATTGGGATAACAGTAGGGCAGTGAAAAATGCTAAAAAATCAAGTGCCTTTAGAGGGGTAAACATATTGGACGTAATTATCATATCTTAAGATAGATAGTTGGTAGAGAAAATATGGTTGTCGATAAGATAGCTTCTATGGATAACCTCGCAAACTCATTTACTAAGAGCATATCAGATAAGGTTTTCGAGGGGCATCTATGGACTTAAGATTGCAAGACATAACACATTTGCCTCTAGGACAAGTGAGATATTTGTTGAGTTGTGCCTATATAGTATATTTTGTTGTGATAAAAAAATATTTTATAATAAATAAATTGTAGTTTTATTTAAGTATTGTATTTATCTAATGTTTAGCATGTGAATTAAAATGTGTAAGATCACTCGTATAATATAAGTTGAGTGCTTTCGTTGAGAAGCACATTGTGACACATGTTATATTTTGATTATAAATAATTTTCTCATAATCAATGTATAAGGGTTTAAACTTATATTGGAAAGTTGTAGTGTTGACAGTTTCGTTACTCGAGTTTTTATTTTTGTTATCGAAGAAATAGTTAAATGTGACACTAGTCACTTGGAGTGTATTGGATAGATCATGTGTTAGTTTAAGTATATAGCGGTACATTATTTTGATTGATCAAATATCTTGATGAGTTGAGAACGGGCTTTAATTCATATCATGAATAGTCGCCCATAAAAAGGGTAAAATGGCTACTCGAGTAATGACCAGTTAAAATCCGAGTCAAGTTTTTAGCTGTGGCTAAACTTCGATACATGTGATTAGTTCACATGATCGTTGAAAAAATGCAACTCAAAGTGAGAATAATTATGGTGTCAAATGGTAATCTGTGTTCATACCTAATTATCGAATTTCGAATGGAAATACAGCACATATACCCAGTAAAAATATTATAGATTTATTGACTTGTATAATTTTATATATTTTGTGAGTACATTGTTTCGTTTTTAGTGAAAAATAAAGACTAATAATTAGATTGGATGGTATATAATCGACTGGACAGTATTATTGGAGTTTGGATAATATATATCCCGATCAAGTCCCTATGGTAGCTAGGAGAAGTATTGAGACTTAATTACAATTACTATAAAAAGTTTTGGGCTTAATTGAAATTATTGTAAAGTTTTCAACTCAATTGTAATTTCTATGAAAGTTTTAAACTTAATTATATTTGTAATTGAAGGTTTAGTACTATACTTGCAATTAAATAAGCTATATACTCATTGAAACTCCTATTTTGTTTTCAATCGGAATTCCATTTGGACTTTATTTGAAATTCTTATTGCGCATGAATTCTAATTCGTTTATATCTATAAATAGAAATTAGATGGAACCAAAAAATAATATCAACAATTCTTTCACAGTGTCCTAACTTAGAGAGTGAAATGAGAAAAATATTTTCTTCTTTTTATCATCAGTCCAATCTAGAATTGATTCCTTGATTTAATTAGAAGAAGGTGACCGCACGTCATTGTAGTCTTGATTTTGAGAGATACAATAGAAGACTTGAAGTATCAAGTTCTTGAAATTAAAAACTAGAAGGTCGTGAATAAGATCGAATTTATGAATTAATAATCGAATTTGGTTAAAATTCGAATCCATTATTTCTTTATTATAACATGTACATGAACATTTAGACAATCTTAAATTATTATTACTCTTTTTTTTTTCACTTTTCGATTAACTCTTGTCCCGCATTTCAACATAATCAGGGGCGTAACCGAGGGTCCCGGGGGGTCACGTGACCCCCAACTTTTGAGAACTTTTTTTATAAAGTCATGTTTGGTATCAATTGAAATCTAAATTTTAATCTAAATTAAAGTTAACAATTAATTTTAATAATATATTTCATGAAATCCATAACTGTTTAAATTTTATCAAAATTTACTAAAAATTTGATTTTAATCTCCGCCAAACAGGGGC
>CAIGRK010034787.1:0-11219 GCA_903798315.1 Fraxinus greggii | reverse complement strand
ATTATTTAAATTGACACAACCCATCATTTGTTATTTTATTTATTTATTTTATTTTTTTAATGTCTTTACTTAGTAAATATTATTACTTTTTGATCAATTTGTTAGAAATAACTTATGTTCTCTTTAAAAATATAATGAATTTATTATTTTTGTCTGATAAAAAATTTAAATTTAAAATTAACTTTAAACGGGACGGGTATCGGGGCGGAGACTATGATTCTCGTACCCGTCATGTACCCGTTTCGGGGCAATGACCCTCGCCCCATCCTCGCACCGCTTACACGATTAGGCGGGTAATCCTCGCCCCGAACGGTTTCGGGTTGAACGAGTTTTTTTGACATCCCTATTAAGGAGTAAGTTTTGAAAATTTGAAGGAATTTGTTCGACATCCTCTCCTACAAGCTTATATTTTGTTGCCTAATAATACCATGTTTGTCTATGTTTGTGTTACTTATTTTGCCACATAATATTCAAAACTATTTATTTTACTATTTTAGAGTTGTTTATAATGGTTTTAAATTCGAATAGATAAAAATGAGTAATAAATAAGTGTGTATTACTAGTGGATCTCACGAATTGTATGTATAAAAGTTATTGATCAATTGAAATCATGTGCCAAACAAACGTTCAAACTTACTTTTTCAATGAGTAACATTAAAAACAACCAAACATGCTCAAAACATATTATATTAGCCCTTTATCCTAACTCCTATCAAATTATTGGGCTACACCTGTTGAATCTTTATGAAACTTTAAATCTTAAGAACTTGAAAACTTAATAAATATTTTACTGCCAAAATTTTCCTTGTCAAATCACCAGAGAATTATTAAACTCGGAACGTACCTTAATTTATTGAAAATAATTATTTAATACTGAATTTTAATTCTGAATCTTGAAAATTGACATTTCTGATTCTTGAGTTTTTTGATTTTGGCTTCTTGATACATAGTTTTGATTCTTAAATTCTTTCATCTTGATTCATGATTGTAGATTGCATGTTCTTGTCTCTAGGTTTTGGATCTTCTTTTTCAATATGTTTTCTCTTGTATCCTTGTATTGATGAATGACACAAAGAATAAGAAATTGCATATTAATTGGGGAACATAATCCTATTAATTTAGATGCCCAAATCTCAATTACTCAATTTTTTTGTTAGATCACTTTAATTTTGAGCTAAATGTAAGATAGTCTTTATACACAGTTAATTACATATGTCGGTCCATATGATAAATTAAAATACAACAATCTCCCACTTTGACCACATATGTTAGCTTATAAATGTGCATAACTTTATGGCGTCAAAAACTTTTGCTATTATAATCAAAAGTATTTTCAAACAATCTCATCCATCAATTATGTTAATATAGGATTAGCATGAAAATTACATGTAATGTGATCCAAACGTGCCTTTTTTTTTTCCAACTGGTCTTATCTTATTCTTTAATGAGATCAAACCAAAACTTTAATCAGAGTAACACTAAACTAAATACATTATTTCTGCATAATAACTTGAATATCTATAAGTATAAGATGTGTCTGAATCAGACGACAGTCAAATACAAACTCTCACTAAATTGCCATATCATCAGAAGATGCAACACCCAAATGAGCAGTATGCTCATAAAAGATCTTGGGTGGTAGTAAGCAGATTTGCAATGATAGAGTTTATCCGAATATTCTTTACAGAACTTGATCATTCTGAATTCTTTCCTTAACAACTAGGAAGGTGACGTCTATAAACTTTGAAATCATCGTGCTCCTGTTGAAATATAAGATTGCTATTGTTACAGAATAACTTAAGGGTGCGTTTGGTTGCCAATATTTTCCATGAAAAATGTGTTTTTCCACCCAAATTCCTACTTTTGTAACGTTTGAGTGACATTGTTTTTATGAAATATATTTTTCTAATTTTGGTCACGTGACCATATTTTCATCAAAATCAAGAAAAATATTTTTTTTAGGAGGAGTGGGATTTTATTTTCTGGGAAATTCTCTTTCTCTTTCTCTCTCTTATTTATCCACTCTCTCTCATATATCCACCAATAAAAAATGGACAAATATAATATTTTCTAGGTTTAAAACTAAATCAATCAAATACATTTAATTACTAATTTTCATATAAATTAGTTATACGCAATTGAATTGCCTAGAATTTATTTTTGTTCATGCAAATTCCATGCTAGTAATCAAGTGTTCCCTAAGTGTCTTTGATTCTATCCAAAATGTGCAGCCCAGTGACATAATTCCACAGTCATATTCCATGATCATAATCGGAATATCCAATGATATCCAATTGGTATGATTTCCTATTTGTGATCGTGTAATTTTTAATTCTCTATAAATATCGAAAAGCCTGATTGGTTGCTTTCCAAATATCCATCTCAGAGTTATTTAAATATCTATCCAACATTTCAACAATAATTACTATATTCGGATGTGGGCAAACCCAAGTATACATTAAACTCCCAACGGCTAAAGCATGGAGAATTTTTTGTATTTTCTTTTTTTTTTAATTTTATCTTTAGAGTATTTATTGAGATTAAAGTTTGTATCCCTTAACAATGGAGGTATCATCTGATTTACATTCCTGCATCCCAAATATTTTAAGAACCTTGTTGATATAGTTCTTTTGTGGTAATTCAAAAATACCTCGAGAACTATCCCAAAGTGTATTTTGTATCCCTGGTACAAAAGATGTATCACCAAAATCTTTCATTTCAATATTTCATGACAGAAATCTCTTAGTTTCGTGAAATAAGTTATATCATTGCAGACAACAGTATGTCATGGACATACAATATCAGAAAAATATGCTTACTCCCACTGAACTTTTAATATAAAGAATCATTAATTGGATTTATCTTAAAACCAAACAAGATAATTATTTGATGAAATTTGTGAGATCATTGACGAGAAGTTTGCTTAAACCTATAGATGGATTGCTTTAATTTGTAAACCATCAATGTAGCTTAAGTTCAAAGATGTGTCAACAATGCCATAATTGTCCTAAAAGAGTTTTTTGTAAAAACGGAGAGAAAATCTCTTTAAAATCAATACCTTCTTTTTTAGTAAAGACATTTATAACAAGGCGGGCCTTGTATATCTCCACATCACCCTTTGAATCTCTCTGAGGTTTAAGTATCAATTTACACCCAATGGATTTCGTACCTTCAGACAATGGTAAGAGTTCCTAAACGTCATTATCTTTTATGAACTTTATCTCTTTATTCATGACATCATTTCACTCTTAGGAATTATTCATTTGCCGGCTTGATGAAAATTGATTGATCAGATTTTCTTCTATCAATCCAATACTATCCTTATGTTTTTGGAGAAAGACTATAAAATCATCTGAAATTGTCTTTCTCATTTTTCTAGTGGATTTCCTTAATATGATTTATTTTTGAGGATGTTGAGTTTGTTCTTCTTGAATAGTATCTTAATTGTGTATAGAGAATTTTGTAATATTATTTTGATTCGAAATTGCTTCTTGAACAAGATCTGAAGTAAGAATTTGTCACTGGTCCTGATCATTGTTAGTTGCAACAAAAGAGATATATACATATTCTTCTTCAAAACAAAATCCTTAATCTTAAACCTTATCTCACTTCGCAAACTCTACATCTTCAAATAATCGTACATTTACTGCTTCGAAAATTGACCTAATAGTGNTTGTTAGTTGCAACAAAAGAGATATATACATATTCTTCTTCAAAACAAAATCCTTAATCTTAAACCTTATCTCACTTCGCAAACTCTACATCTTCAAATAATCGTACATTTACTGCTTCGAAAATTGACCTAATAGTGGGATCTTTAAAATTTTGTAATGTAAGGTTCTAAAATTTATATTTAAGTTGATGTAGCCCATTTAAGAAATAAGCTATGGAGGCTTGGCCGATTCAAGGTTATGAATGCCCAAGTCATAAGTTATTTGAAAATCCAAAAATTTAAGATATTAAGTTTAAATAAATTTGATTAAGCAAATTTAATGAATAACCGTGTTTCCAAAATCGTCACATGCATGGTGTTCACATAAACAACCTAGGTTCGAATCACCATGCAGATGTTTTTATAAAATAGTTTTATAAAATTATTTTGAGTTAAAAACTCCTCATTTTGCACATTAAGAACAATTATATAAAGTCAATTGGATCCAATAATTGTTTTATTAGTAGCATTCATAGAGATATGTTACAAATCATATGAATAGTTCATTTTCCTCTATTTTTTCGTTATTTAAATGTTTCATAGAACTTTTATTAGAATTATTTTTTTATAGGCTTAAAACTCTTTTAATTCCTAGTTAACGACTCAATTTAATTAGGTTAATGATAATATAACTCTCTCATTAGTTTTTCACTAAAAAGGGAGGTTGCAAGACGAGGTAAGTCACATTTTCACTACATCTCTCCTCAAATCTGAATTTGTTTTTATTTTCTCTCAAAAATATCTTTTTTAAGTTAAACTTGGAGCAATAGCACGGGTGTAAAGGAGAAATGCTTTTACACATTTTGTTCATTTATATTTCAAGAAAATCAGGGTAGGTGGTGTTAAGTATTTACCCTTTTTGTTCATTATGTATATGTATATAAGATTGTGACGCGTGTTAGAGTTTTTAAAGCTTTGAACAAAGAAGTTTATATATGACCATAAACGATTTCTACGACCTCAAGGGATTCTTCAGAATCATTAATTTGTCAGTATTCATTTATGTAAAATGTTAAATTCTTTCCTATCACTTTATATATATGTATATGTGTTTATCACCAAAAGGGCGCACCATGTAATATTAGTCCCACTGAGCTTAAAACTCACACATTTTATGTTGATAAATTTTTCAGATTAAAGGACGGTCGAGGAAGTAGGATTTACGTGGATTATGGAGGATTCGAAGGGAGAGACGTGCTTCATTTGTGTAATTTCTAAAAGATGTTAGTTTATCTTTCTTTAAAATTTTCTAGTTCTTTCTCTTAATGTGAAAATTTAAATTATTATTTAGTTTAAGTATGCATATAATCAAAATTGCTAAAGAAGTTAAGATTAAACTTTAAACTTGTAAACAAAAAATTTCATCTTACTACGTGAATTTTATCACGTCATCCCGGACAAATTTTCTTTGAATTTTTGTACAAAATTAGTATGGTTTAGGAGCCCCATGAGTCCTTTGTTAAATAGATTTGGAATCAAGTCAATTGAAGGTTGGTAGGATAAGTTATGTCATTTTCCATGTGCTATGTTCAGTGTACCCGAGAACAATTTTTTCCCATGTTTGAGTGTCCATTGGAGTGCCTAAATGATTTCAGAAAATTCTGAAATTTTAATGTGTTGTACTTGAATGAGTTTAGAAAATACTTCAAAAAATTTATAAAATTATCAATCCAATAAATAGTCCAACTAAGCTAGATCGTTGGGTAACGCATTGCTGAATTTAACTTCGTTAATGTACGATAACATTCATTTTAACCCTTCGTTTTAGTTTCATTATTTAACAAATCAAAATTATCTACCTTAAATCATTTGTTTTTAATAAATTTTAGAATTTATAAAGAACGCAAAGTAACTACAAAGTTGAAAGAACATTAAGAAATTTTTTAATTTAACCTGAATTTTTTAAAGAAAAAAAAGTTGTTTTTGTACTAATTTCAAATTCCAAGATTTAGTTTGTTACACCCCTTAACAGTTGCTTTACTTGGAATTTTATTGAGAATTTAAATTGCAGTCTTTAACATTTCTTTCTAAAGAGATTATGGCAAAGTGAAATAACTAATCATACTCCCTATCATGTTCTTAATTATTCTGTTTCGTTTCTCAGTAACACTATTCATGCTAGGGAACTCTAGCACGGTGTACTGTGAGACGATTCCACATTCATCTAGAAATTTTAGCAAAAGGTCTTAGACATTGTTTTACTGATCCGTCATATCTGTCATAGTATTTACCACCATGGTCAGATCAGAGGTGTTTTATTCTTTTGTTGAATTGGTTTTTCAACCTCAGCCTTTTAAACCTTGAACGTGTCCAATGATTGGGATTTCTCATGAATGAAATACAGGTAATCATAACAAGAAAAAACATCTGTGAATGTAATAAATAACTATTGACCATTTTAAGAAGTCGAAGAGAATGACCCATAGATATCCGTATGAATTAGTTCTAAAACGTCCGAAATTTTATGGCAACTAATCTCCTTATATTTGTTTGTTTCCCTTAATGTAATTAACACAAACATTAAAGTCCGTAAAATTAGGGAGATCAAGAATTCCTTCTATACAAGCTATTCCTCTCTTTTTTTTAGAGATGTTAGATGATCGCTTGTGCCATAATGAGGCAAGATTCTCATTGGTTAATTTATGTTTAATAACATGTGAATTCACATGCAGAATTTCTTTATAAGAGGTAACCGTATTAAGCAAATATAGATTATCATAACCGGATAAAGAACTAGTGCCCACATAGGGGTGGCAACCAAGCCGAGCAGCTCGTCGGCTCGACCGCTCGACTCGTCAAAAACGAGCCACGAGCGGCTCGTGGGCTCGTCCAAATCTAGGCTTTTTTTAAAGGCTCATCTTATTAAAAAATTAAAAAAATGACGAGCTCAAGAGTTGAAGCTTGGCTCGGTCCACGAGCTTATAGGCCGAGCCGAGCTCGACCCGCGAGTAACGAGTCACGAATTGCCACCCCTATGCCCACAATATTTGAATTAAAAAAGGATCAAATTGACTATTTTCAATTGAACAAGAGTAACCAAGTTTGTCCAATATAAAAATAGAAACCAAATTACATGTAAAAGACGGGATGCAAATAACTTTTTCATATTCAAATAATAATCAGTCTTTTATAATAACTTAAAAGTCCCTATAGACTCAACTTTAATTGATTGTGTCATCGCACCACATAGATGAATCTTTCAGCATCGATTGACTCTTGATAGGTCAGACAACCCCGCATATATTCACTTATGTGAGTAGTGGCACTAGAATTTATCCACTAAATTAACCTTAAAAAAACTAAAATAAGAAGTGTACTTTTCTTTACACGTCAAGTGTGGTATTTAGTATGGTCTCTCTTTATGTGTTCCAGATTTTTCCAAAAGTAATAGCTAAATGATTTATATTTTTCAGGTTTTTGCTGTTTCTTTTGAAATGAACCAGATTCAACTTCATTACTCTTTAAATTGTCCTTAGAGGTACTTGTCAATTGAGTATTTTCAGCTCTCTCTTACTTTAGCATTTGTTTTTCTTGCACATAATATGAAACGAACTCATTAAGAGTCCACTTCCCTTTTTGATAGTCGTACTAACTTCAAATTCACTGAATTGTGCCGGAATAGAAATCAAAACTAAATGCACGAGTAAATCATCAAACAGCTCAAACTTTAATGCCAAAAGCATACTAGTTTTGGCCTTATCGTCTTTTGCAAAGTGTTTTTTCAATTTCTTTAAGAAATTCCTTAGAATTGGTCACCTTATCAGACAGTATTTTGATATGAACGTTCTCTTTCCGGTATATAACTTGGTTCTATGAGCACAGGAATTGAATTGATTAGTTAGCAGTTATTGTAAAAGTAGATGGATCATCTGGAACTAAGACTTAATTGGCATGTTCACATGGGAATCTGTATTAGACAGTTAATAATTTCAAATACTCAGGGCCCCATCATAAGAGACCAAGCACAACATTAATATTTAGTCTTTGGACAGAAAAATCAAGTTGCAAGTGGTACTATTGGCATAATAATCAAATGTTGACAATAAATCCAGTCAAACATCAAGTCTATCATTGAACCGACTTAATGTTAACATAATGAAAAACTTTACAATTGTTACATATTTATTACTACAGGTGTGCCTGTAATTCCGCAAAATATTTACCTTCCTTTAGGCCGATCAATATTCACATGAATTACAAACACACTACATATCTAATATTCCAAATAAATTAATTTAGATAACAGAGGTTATTTTGGTAACATACTACTTAAATTAATTTAATTTAAAAAATTAATCATCCAAAAGAAACTTTAATTACCTTCCTCTAAGCGCTGCAGTGCCCAAAAAACTAGGCACTATGTGCACTCAGCATAAATCGAGAGCTGTGAACACAGTGCCTAGGTGCTATCAGCATACCGTATCACAGTGCTGCAACACCCGTTTGGGCGCCCATCGCTGCTATAATGCAGAAAAATATTCCAAAAATCTACATTCTGAAATCTACGGCTTAAAATTCACATCTTAAATTTCATAAAGCTAAAGTATGAATTTCAACCAAAAAATATTCCTTTAATCTCAATGTTTTAACATGGATTGATTTTGATACCACTTGTTGAATCTTTATGAAATTTAAATTTTAAGAACATGAAAACCTTATTATTTTATTGCCAAGATTCTTCATGTCAAATCATCAAGAGAATTATTAAATACGAAATATACTTAATTTATTGGGAATAATTATTTAATACTTGATCTTGATTCCGAAACTTTAATCTTGAATATTAACCATTTTGATTTTTGAGTTCTGGATCTTGATTTTGGCTTCTTAATTCATAGTTTTGATTTTTGAATTCTTTCATCTTGATTTTTGATTGTGGATTGTCTGTTCTTGATTGTGAGTTTTAAAACTTACACTTCAATATGTTTTCTCTTGTATTCTTATGTTGATGACATGATATAAAAAAATGAGAAACTGCATATGAATTGGGGGACCATAAACCTTTTTATAGTTTTCATATGTATTTAACTCATCGTCAAATACAATCATAATGGATCCGGTTTCTACAAGTATAATTCGGGCCATACTTTATTTAGATATCCAAAAGCCCAATTACTTAATTCTTTATTAGATCACTTTAATTTTTGATTTAATTTTAAGATAACTTTTATACACAATTAATTACATATATCGGTCCACATAGCAAATTAAAACCCAACAACAACATTAATAAAATCATCGAAATTCTTGAAGCTTCTTTCGTAATACCAAAAAACAATAAAAATACTGCAACTTATTTAGTCCTTGTTCAGTGTAGCTAAAAATTTAATTTTCAGTAAATCTTGGTTGGTAAATGTTTGATGAAATGTGTGATTGAAACTTTGATAAAAATTGTAGATCACGTGAAATATATAGTTGAAAATGAATTCAAGGAGAAAATGGGTTTTAAACATTGAGGCCATACAAGGACTTAAATTACTGAAATTGACTTAAGGGAATAATATATAAACGATGTGGTTACTATATAAAATTTTCATTTTCAAGAAATTGGTTTTAAACATTCAAAAATCAGTAATTAAAATTTATTAATTAAATATATTAACGTCATAATTATAAATTTATAGTCACAATTACGTACTTATAGATCACAACTTATTTATCGATCACAAATTATCAAATTAATTGGTTACGCATTATTTCTTGATCACAAATCATAAATTTTATATGTCATAATTTATTTCTCGGTCACAATTTATTTATTGATAATAAATTATCAAATTAATAGGTCACTATTATTTTTAGATCACAAATCACAAATATTATAGGTCACAACTTATTTCACAATCACAAATTATCAAATTAATTAGTCACAATTTAACAAATTGGGAATCATGATTACAATTTAATTGCAATCTCATATTTCTAATATCACATATTATTAATTGGTTACAATCACCCAAATAATTGATCACAAACATTCTTCATCACATCCCCACCAACGAAATACCATGCCACCTCACTCCCACCACCTACACTACTACTGTCAACACCAACACCATGTGCACCACCACTATCTCACCAATGCCGCCGCACGATCGCCACCTGCACCGCCACCACCCACACCACTACTTGCCCCATCATTGCCACCAAGAACAAAAATTTCCCTGAAACTCCTGCTAAGCAACATATTGTGTAAGGAAAAATTATCCCCAAAACACATTCAAAACATCGTAACGTCACATCATCGCTACAACATTGCAACGCCAAGCACAATGATGTCATAGTGTCGCTTGACGACCTCTTCCAGCGTCTCCTTCCGATGGTATTGTTCCCCGTGTGAGGGAGAAAATAGAGAAAGAATGAGAGGAGAGAGAGAAGATAGAAGAGAAATAATTAGGGTTTGAAGTGAAATTTGATTAAGTGGGTTGAATAGGTATTAATTTAATTTTGTAATATTATTTATTAATATTAAAAATTTTAATTTTCACCTTAATTTTGAATAAAAAATTTTAAACAAAATTTTTGAATTGCAAAAGTTAGAAAATCTGTGTAGGTGTCATTTCCACTTGATTTAACTCTTGTTTGGCACCCATTTTCACTATTTATTTTGAAAAAAACTCATTTTTGTACAGGGATGGAGGACAACACGCATTTTTTCTGCAAGGCATTTTTTCTGCAAATACTGTTTTCCCTTTTCGTATAAAGGAAAAAATAATTGAAGTGATTCCATGCGGGGGTAGTCCCACTAGGGAACCAAGCTGACTCAACTCATTGGAGGCGATTCGCGAAAGCGAGCCGAACAACAAAATACTCAAGCGAGCGGCTCATTGGCTCACGTGAATTGGCTCGCAAGCTCATCGACTTGTAAAATGTGATTAAAATAAAAATTTTACTTAAAAAATGGTAAGTCGATTTTGGTCGCCCCGTCAAGGAGTGAGCTAAGCCCACATTTGATTAAGCGAGCTGGCTCGCGGATAGGCCACGTCGAACTTGATTGTGAATTGTTGAACGATTAGACTTGACCTATTTTAACACATCCACATCCACTTCCACTTCCATGAGGCCAAAAAGTAAAAGTAGAAGAATTAATTTATACTTTTCCTGGCAGCAATAGGGGAAAACCTGTTGCCGCATAATGACGTTTATATAATTCAAGCAAACTGTCCAAAACAAAAGAAAATAGAAAAATCGAGTGACGTACGTATTTGAAACTCGTTCGTTTGAAAAGAAGCCAAAATAAAGTAGTCAATTATTATGAAGATAAGAAGCGTTTACGCATTTGCATACCTCATTTTGCATGTTTAATAGCGACTTTTTCTCTTTTCATTAAAGTGTTGATTGTGACTCTTTGACATTTTTTGACGAATTTCAGAGTCAATCTCAATTGTCACCTTTCTTTTAGCAGCTAATCAAGCTGTTTATGACTACTAATCAGAAGCACGTGTAATACACGTGTCATAATGTAGTTGAGTACGTAATAGTGTAAATATTAAAAAAAAATATTTAT
>CAIGRK010034548.1:0-13025 GCA_903798315.1 Fraxinus greggii | reverse complement strand
CAGTCAACGCTATTACGTAGCCAATTAAACTAAAACACGTGCATTGCACGTGCATCGACTAGTTCTATATTAAAGTTTGGATTTTGGGTATATGGACTCTAAAATTTTTTTGGCCCATTTAATTTCTCCACTTGATGTTAAAGTCCATAAGTAACAAATGGTAAATAATGGGTCTTAAAATGCTATTTTAATTAATAAAAATTTTAATATAGTATATAAATCTATTTATTATTTTAATTCCAGGTCAATTTCGGTTCGACCGTTTGACGCTTTAACTTATCCGGAACGATGATCGGACCGATTTTCATAACATTGCTAATTTCATGTGTCATGCTACCATTGGCACATAGAATCTCGGTTGGGTTACAGGAATTCATTTTGACTAGTTTGTTTCCTTATGGATTGAATTTCCTTGTATGGATTTATTCCATAAATTTTTTCTTGATTTCGACGGATTATATGCTAATTTTAGGAGTTGACATGATAGTACCCTTGTACAACCCTTCCTACCAAACATATTCATGCCGCCAACTTATGGAAGCCTTTATTTGACGTAGGAATTTGTCTAAAACATCCGACGGTAGGGGTTCGACTGTAGGGCGAAAGCTCATGCCAAGAGGTGTTACCGTGCTAAGACTGAGAGAGATGACTTTAGTGTCGAAGTCAAAGTTTAAACAGTTAATTGCTTCACTTGAGTGGTAGAATGAGAGAGAATCACAGGCAACTGCCACCTAGAGTTATATCGAAGGCATATGTGGACTTCGCCTCCTTGATGGTGCCTACATGATGCCTTCATAGATTTCGGAGCGTAGCAAGCACAATAGTGATCCATGATACTTTTTTGAATTGTCTCTCCTGGCTATGAGTTATGTTTCTTTGGTCAGTAAGGGTAATTCTAGAGTTTCTTGAGATTTGTGTGTCGGAATGACTCTGATCAAGTCCTTTCACGACTTCTAATTAGTAGACAAGCATGCTTTTACAATTTGACATACCCTAGCACATGTTCCTTCGTGGAGGAAAGCTTTGAAGTATTGAGTTCATGAATCACAATAAAATATAACGGAAATGACCAAATTTCTAAATTGGGTAATTTGTCAAGTTGTCGAAGCTAAGATGAGCTACATTGACTTTCCCATCAGTCACAAATTTGATCAGTTTGACGAGTATAACAAGATTAATAGAAAAGAAATATAATAAATAAGAAAATTGCAGTTGTGATCCCCATATATTTTATTTTTTTGCGAGCTTCATAAACCTTTAAAATAGCCTCGGCATAAGGACAAAATGACGGCGCTGACAATTGAACGGTCAGTTTACCTAAAAATTAAAAATATATATATATTTTGACTAGTTAAAATAAGGATATTTCCATCACTTAACATTTCCTACACAAATATACCCACTCCCCACCGCACCCCATACTCCCATAGTTCTTTATTTTTTTTTTTCTTTTTATTTAATGTTATAATTATTTTTATGTAGAAAATTTAAAGTGACGAAAATACCCTTCTTTTAATTGATCAAAACAATTCTTTTTTTTTTAGGTCAAGTAAGAGTTGAATTGAAATTTTCACAATTTTGTCGTTGTCCTATGAAATAAAAGTTTGAGATTCTGGATGACACAAATGAAAAGTTTAAATAAAATTTAAAAAATAAAAATTAGACAGCGACTGCTATTATTGGGGAAAAAAAATGGAAACCGTCAATTTGGCATCGGATTCTAAGAGGAAAAGTACACTTCACTTTTTAATTAATAATTGCGAATGCAATGTAATTTAATTATGAGTGCATGACACTTTTGCTTTTAGCTTAAAGAATACATAGCCCTGTTCTAGGAAAGTATCCCTGCCCCAAGCATGACCATAAGAAACTTAGCAGGGAATCAGTTCGAGTTCACGCATGGCAACTCAACTCTATTTCCTCCCAACTCTCCTATTTGTTCTTGCTCAATCCATCACTTCTTTTACAGAAGAAACAAAGTGTGGCTGCAATAAAGAACTGATCAACCGCAGAAGTTTCCCCGAGGGATTTGTCTTCGGTGCAGCCTCTTCTGCTTATCAGGTGTGTGTGTGTGTGTGTGTGTTGTGTGAAATTAAATCCATCAGAGGCTTATATCAATTCTGAATGTCAGCATGCTTCTGTATTTCAATTCTTAATCATTTCAGTATGAAGGTGCATATAATGAACATGGAAAAGGACTGAGCTTGTGGGATAATTTCACACATATGTACCCAGGTTGTCTTCCTCCCTCCATGTGCCACCCCGTGTATCTACCATGCACATGCACACGCACGCGCACACATATAGCTTACAGTTTGGTGAATTTGCTGAAATTGCAGAAAAGATAATAGACCACAGTAATGGAGACGTAGCAATTGACTCTTATCGTCGTTACAAGGTATTTTATCACATATTTTTTTGAATAAAGCTGTATGTACAGATGAACTGTGCACAGCAGTTTACAGGTGTTGAGATGGCACCACCACCTTATCGGAAGTTTTAATTTTTATTTTTATTTTTTGTCCAAACTCCAATGAAATGTTTCCATCTGGCAAATCTGTCTGTAGAATTGTTGTATTTTTTTTTTAATAATTATTTGACTGTTTTACAATTTGCATGCTACCCAAGTTGTTAATTTACAGTATTTTTTACTTTTTTATGCAGGAAGATGTGCACATGGCAAAAGATATGGGTATTGATGCCTATAGGATTTCAATATCATGGCCTAGAATATTTCCAGGTAGTATTTTCTTGCCAACTCGCAGACAATATAGTACACAAACTAACTCAGAATGGATCAGAATTCGAGGTTTTTTCTTTTTTTTTGGGTGTATTTTATGACCAAATATTCAAGTGGATTTTAGGTGGAACAATAAGAAAAGGACCGAACCAGGGCGGAATTGACTATTACAACAACCTCATCAACGAGCTTCTAGCCAATGGTATGATCCCTTAATGATTTTTGTCCATTTCTTCCCGACCACATAGGCACATGTATGGCATCTTTGATAGGTTGGATTGGACGATACTAGGCAATATTAAAATGGAAAAAGCAAGCTAAAATTTTGTTCACTAAGTCTGATTGAGTACAGCATTCCAAATATGCATGTATGGTACTCCGGATTGGACACCAATACGAACAAATACCTAACACGTATATCTTCTTTAATCTTGTCCAGTCTAATCCAACAAATTAATTGTTCACAGAGCTTAACCCCAGGGGCAAAATGAGTGATGAATTTAATATGCACGCAGGTATAAAGCCTTATGTGACTCTCTTCCATTTTGATATTCCACAAGCTTTGCAAGATGCATATGGCGGGTTTCTAAGTTATCAAATTGTGTAAGTAATCGATAGGGACCGATCAGTTGTGTTATCTATTTTCTTTTAGTCAACCAGCCAATTAATCAATCAATGAACAGATTTGAAATAATGGGATCAGTTTACCTCCTTATTTCAAATAAAATTTGAAATACTCACTGAGCATTTGGGGTGTTATCAACTGCTGAAACTGTAGTGAGTCATGGTTTACAGGGAAGATTTTCAAGACTTTGCAGACTTCTTGTTTAGCCAATTTGGAGACCGGGTGAAGAACTGGATCACCATAAATGAGCCGTGGACCTTCAGTCGATATGGTTTTGCAATTGGTAAGTTTTCACCTGCTCGATGTTCAGATTGGCAAGGACTCGGCTGCACAGGTGGCGATTCTGGCAGAGAACCATATGCTGTGACACATAACCAGCTTCTTGCTCATGCTGCTATTGTGAACCTGTATAGAAAAAAATACCAGGTACTATTTTTTTGTACAAGATTCATCAAGTTTCTAATGTAGAAGAATATGTGTTGAATATGACTCATATATCCAGTTAATGACTGAGATATGCAGAAATTTCAAAAAGGAAAGATTGGAATAGCATTAGTCTCGTATTGGTTCGAGCCTTACAACGAAAAGGATGAAAATCGGAAGGCTAAAGATCGAGCCCTTGATTTCATGCTGGGATGGTGAGTAGATTTTTTAAGTGGTACTTCTAGAATCTATCTCTGAATTGAGCAACCATTTCACCATAATCTCCCACAGGCTCAC
This sequence comes from Fraxinus greggii, assembly GCA_903798315.1. Taxonomy (NCBI): domain Eukaryota; kingdom Viridiplantae; phylum Streptophyta; class Magnoliopsida; order Lamiales; family Oleaceae; genus Fraxinus; species Fraxinus greggii. The sequence goes on along the minus strand of CAIGRK010034548.1, from coordinate 8,940 downwards.
AGTTTAAACAAGATGATATTCAAACTTGTAACTTCCATCGTAAAAATATTCCTCCTCTTGCCATATATAATAAATGATTTCATGAATATTCAGGTTTATGGAACCATTGACATTTGGTAAATACCCAGAAAGCATGAGAGTTCGTGTTGGAAACCGATTGCCTGAATTCACCAAAGACGAAGCAGACATGGTGAAGGGATCATTCGACTTTTTAGGAGTTAACTACTATGGTGCACTTTATGCATGCAATAAACCAAACTCTTCTAGTTTCAGCTATGACACGGATTCTGAGATGGACGCCACGGGTCAGTCCATAACTTCTTGGGCATCAGCTATATTGGTAAAAATGAAAATCGTGTTAGATCTCTGACATTTATATGATACACATTCATTTCTGGCAGGGATAAGAAATCAGAAGCCAATTGGTGAACAAGGAAGAAATTCGAGTGTTATATACATTTATCCAAAGGGATTGAGGGAACTTCTGATGTATATAAAACAAATATACAATGATCCATTGATTTACATTACTGAGAATGGTACAGCACTAGATTCTACATGATCATTAGTATTATCTTTATCTATTGAAAGGAAATTGACTTTTTCCAAAAATTAATCTCAGGGATCGATGAGGATAGGGATGACAGTTTAGTAATATCTGAAGCAATAAAAGATGGCATGAGGAAGGAATATATCCACGACCATCTTTGTTGTCTACTGGGATCAATTCTGTAAGTGCTCTTCTCTCCACCTCCTTTAAGTAGGATTCTCAACTTCAGAATCGACATGATACAGTGAATATATTGTTGTTGCTCTAATATGGCAGGAAAGATGGTGTTAATGTGAAGGGCTATTTCGTATGGTCATTGATGGACAATTTCGAATGGACATCTGGTTACTCAGTACGACTTGGACTTAATTATGTGGATTTCAAAGATAAACAGTTGAAAAGATACCCTAAACACTCTGCACTATGGTTCAAAAGTATTCTTGAGAAGAAGATTCAGGAGCCTCAGTCAAGGATTTCTGATCATTAAACTCGAAGAGTTCTGCCATTAACGATATTATACCTATCTCCAAATAGAACTATAAACAATCAGATTCATGAAATTATATTTGTGTGTAATGTATGGCATATTGGAATATTCTGAATAGATGAGAAGAAAGAACAAGAAAATGATTAAGGAGAATAATCATTATCTTCCACACCAAAGCCAAGTGCAGGCCTGCATATTCCAGTGTAGATTCGAGTTTCACTTAAACAAACTTCTGAATCATCCTGACATACAAACAATATGCTCGAATCATCAAGAAATGAAACTAATTAAGTCAACATAAAGCAAAATAGCTCTTCCACAACTTCAGCATAAACTATATTGTGACAACGTAACTGTTGACCTCGATTTCCATAGGGGTAATGTGGCCAACGGGTAAATGCTCCATGTAAATATCTTCCTACTAGAAAACCATTAGTCACTCGTGGCTTTTTCCATTGGTGGTGGAGGCGGCCGCGAATACTCCGACGGTCAAGTTAGTAAGCGGTGAATGAGAAAGAAATGGCACACTCAAATTTCAAGATAATAGAGCAAAGTGTGTGTTTAAGTTGCATTAAGTTTGAAATGGCACCAAGTGTGGGTTTTTATTGGGAAAGTGGTGGATTTGGGACAGTTGGATGGAGAGATACGTGGCCGCATCTACTGGCTAAGGCATCCTTTCCTAGATATCAATCAATCAGTCATTAGGTGGGCGGGCGTTTAATGCTCTCTAATGGGTGTATTTTGATATTTTAACGTCTATTGCGCGAACATCACATCAAACAATCGTGTGGATCTTATTTTGGCTAGATCTTTATACAAAAGGTCCCATATTTAATGGACGAGGCGACGTGATAGTATTCCAACATCGCCATTCCACCTCTTACCACTTTGGTGTATATCCTTCTAAGGCGTATCATTTCAGTGCCTTGGTAAAAAGCACATATGTATGTGGACCATATCATCTCGGCACTTCGATGGTGCGGGGTGACGTAGAGTGCAAACCTTGTTGATTTGTTTCGCTTGATGTCACGTTGGTGACGGTATGGAACCTCTTCACAGGGGGTGTAACACTAACCTTTATAGTAAAGAGATGGATTGCATTCAAAGACAAAAGCACGGTCAAATAATGAGACTTTCCGTTCAAATTTCAATGTTTGAACAGAAATCCAATCCGTCATGATGATTATAAACACCAATAAACAAGAAAAACGAAATTAATTCAGACTCTTTGGAGAATAAGATAAATCCTACATTGTATTCAATCCAAATTAAAGAGCAATGAGTTTGCTGCCAATGAGTAATTGCCTGGTCTAGTTTGGCTCTGATATAGGGGGAGTTCTCAGCAGGACATTGTGAATGGCATGGAAGTGGCTTCCTACAATTTTTAAAACACTACATCTTACTGTTCATGTGCTTGAGATTACGTTTTTTTAAAACACTGCATCTTACTGTTCATGTGCTTAAGACAGCTCACACAAAGAAAAGTCTACTCCAATACATGTTTTGGCAATCTTGAAATTCCAAGACAATTATGACATGTTAATACTCTTTAGAACACGGCATTACACATTTCAGAAGTAGTCATCAAAGATCAACGAGAAGAGAGAATGCTTGAATATAATCTAGATTTGCAATAATTTACAGTAATGATAATAGGCAAATTACACCAACTTCCTAGTTCAACTAAAAAATTGAGATCGGTGAGCTATTTGATTCTCATCTTAATCTTCTATATCTAAAACAAAACCAATAAATTAAATAGACGAAAGATCCTCATATACTGTCTTGATGCCTGGCCTCACGGATACAGCACGTATACAACGTAAAGCTATTCCAAGAACCTCGTTCATTCCCCTCTCCACTGCTGGAACACTCATCTCTGATGTCAATGCGACATCAAAACAATCTGATCCTCGACCTTCTGCCATCCTCAACCTAATCCAATCTGTCAAATCAACTCCTCCATCTTCGCTTGAGACTACATCCCCGGCACACTTTCCTGTAAGAAGTTCCAATAAAATCACTCCAAAAGCATAAACATCTGATTTGAAGGAGGGCATAGGCTTCTTGGATGCAGCTAATTCTGGAGAGCGATAACCCAAAGCCCCAGCATCAAGAATCTGTTCAACAGTTCCTGATTGGGTCATGAGGCGGTGAAGACAGTAATCAGCCACCCGTGCATTCAGCTCAGATCCGTCTAGTAGTATGTTTGTTGCTTTAAGGTTCCCGTGTGGGACAGCACGGTCAAAATGGAGATAGTTCAGACCACGTGCAACATCAACTGCTATTTTAAGCCTTTGGGCCCAGGTTAGGTGTGGACCCTTCCTTCCAGGTCGATCTGCAAAGAGTGAATTTATGAATGCATAAACAAGGCAACAACAATACAATTTCACTCCACTCTGGAGTAAATAAGGTGCAAGTGCATAGATTAAAGCTAAGTTTCTATCTTTCCAACATGCATCAAGAGCAAACATAAGAATCAAAAGCATCTATTTTTAACTCGAAGGGAAATTTCTGCATTTAATGGCAAACTAGAGAATCAATATTACAAGAGTAAGCGGAAACTCTTATTCTTATGATTAAGACATATCCTTCCTGATTTTAATTGAACATATCCTTCCTGATTTTAATCGCGCATTCTTAGAAAATCTGGTTAAATAAGAAAGGTAATTATCATTAGAGCAGATTCATGGAAAATTAAAACAATTACCTGATGGAATTTGGTGTTTCAGAAAAAACAACAGAAGCATCAATCAGAACTGGTAAAACTGAGTAGCGACCAAAACAATTAACAAAGAGAAAACACCACAAGAATTGAAGGAAAGTAAAATAAACATGCTAAGTTAAATCAAACTAATTCCTGTTATTTAAGTGCAGATGAAGAAGTGCAGCAACGTAATTACCATAGAGAAACCTTGCTAGACTTCCAGGAGATATGTAGTCTAAGAGAATGAGCTTCTCATGCTGTGTGGGTCCCCAATAGTACCCTCTCAATCCAACCACATTTGGATGTCTGATATTTGCAAACTTCTTAACCTCTTTTTCAAATTCTTTTCTCTGTTTTGTTACTCCTTCCCTCAACCACTTCACTGTCAAAAACAATCCACTCTCTAAAGAAGCTCTGTAAGATGTCCCATGGCTGCTTCTTCCAAGGACTTCAGCTGGAGCCCTTGAGAGTTCATCAGCTGTAAATGAGATCGTATCATCAAGAAAGTACAGCTCACCAGCCAGTCGATCAGGAGAACCAACATCCAATCTTGAAAGCTGTTCTGCAGTAAATGACCCTCTGGACTCTGGTGACCATGGGAAAAGGCTTGTCTTTGATGGTGAAAAACCAGTTACCGCAGCCATTTTCTCATCAGGACTAATTATATCCAATGATAATCCTTTTCGTGCTGTCGTGAGTTCCTTGCCTGAAACACCCAAGCCACCAGCAAGGTCTTTTCTACCAGTGCTAGAAGGTGTAAGTGTTTGAAGGCACACATCTTTGTTTGTAACATGTGGCGAAGGCCTTCTCGATTTGCGCTTGTAATAAATAAAAATGGCAATAAGGATCAAAATGACCACGGAAATCACGCAAAATACTATTATTACCACTTTGATAATAATTTTCATGTGTTTCTTACTGGGATTTCCAGTTGGAACCTGGTTTGATCCAGGAGGAGGATTCGGAAACTGCAGTGCAGAGTTGCCAGGATAGAAAGAAGATAGGGGAAATTTTCTCAAATTTTCAGGGACAACCCCAGAAAGATCATTATATGATGCATTAAAGCTTTGGAGACTATTAGACAAGTTATTTGGCAGTGGACCTGTGAAATGATTGTGGGAAATGTCCAGTGAAGTTAGGGTACTGATATTACAAATAGAAGTAGGCAGAGAACCAGAGAAGTTATTCCCCCCAATATCGAGCACTTGAAGTCCAGCAAACGATCCAAACCCATCAGGGAAGTGACCACTAAGCTGATTGTGAGAAAAATCAACAACACGAACATTTGAATTTTGCGAGGGAGGTGAAAAATCCACACTTCCTGAGAGTATATTATTCTGTAGGTGAAGTTCCTGGAGAGTTGATGATGTTAAGAGAGTAGTTAAAAGAGGTCCCCCCAGCTGGTTGAAGCTGAGATCAAGGATAGCGAGTTTTGGAAATAGCGAGATGACAATTGGAAGAGCACCATTTAGCGAATTGTGAGAGAGGTTAAGATAGTTTAACCGCAGAAATTGTGCAGTTACCTCCGGAATGGACCCTGTCAATCGGTTTTGACTGAGATCAAGAATTTCTACATTTCCCCATTTCAGCAGTCTGGTTAAATTTCCTTCAAAATGGTTTTCTGAGAGATCAATAACCACACAACTTCCTGTCAGAAGCGGAAGTTCACCAGAAAGCACATTTGAGGAGATATTAAGGGCGCGCAACGTTGTTGATGTTATCATACTTACCGGCCCTGCCAAGTAAAAATAGATTGTATAGTGGAGGCAGTCATGGAGTGGTCAATTAGGCTATGAACAAAAATAATATTATCATTTAACAAAAGCTACCTTGAAAAAATTATAGATAGTAGAATACTTTGATAACTACTAGAAGAAAAATGACATTCAGTTGAATTTATGTTCAAACTAAGTATAGCAGCGTTTAATGATCAAGCTCGTAATAGTAGATGTACCTGAGAGGTTGTTGCTGCTCAAATCCAACTCGGTTAGAACCAAAGAATCTTCTCTCAAAAGGTTGGTTGGAATGAAGCCAGAAAATCTGTTGTTACTGAGTTTCAGGACCTCAAGATCATAAACAAAATTGAATCCAGGTAACTCCCCAGATAGATGATTGTAGCTCAAATCCAAAACCTTCAAATTCCCAAAACCTTGTGCATCACCCCCACCAACTAGTAATCCTGTTAGTTGGTTGTGACTAAGATTTAAATGCTGTACAGTAGGAGAAATACCCTCTAAAAAATTTTGCGGCCTGCTGGATGAACTCATAAGCAAATTCCTGCTAAGGTCAACATGAGTTGCAGCAGTTAGTACCAAGAACGCTGGATCTAAATCACCATCAAACATATTCCCATGCAAGTCGAGCACCTCAAGTTGTATCATCGACTCAAACCCTTTCGGTATTCCACCTGTAAGATTATTGTGGGATAGATTAAGAGACACCAAAACACCCAGCCGTGTCAAAGATGATGGCAGTGATCCGGTAAGGGAATTGCGACTGATGTCCAAAGAGAAAATAGAGGTAAGCCCCGAAATTGTGTCTGGGATTGAACCTGAGAAGTTATTCCCAGCCAATGACAGATTCTTTAACCTACCTAACTTACCAATCTCAGAAGGCAGTGACGAGAGGAACAGATTGTCAGAAATATCCAAATACTCGAGGCTATTGAATTCATCAAGGTTGTTAGGAAGCTTCCCAGAAATGGAGTTGTTTGAAATTGAGAGTTTTACTAGCATTGTCAGATTAGAGAATACACTCAAATCAACATATCCAGATAATCCTAAGTTGTCAAGAACAACCTCTGCAACATTATCTTCATTGCACATTATCCCATTCCAGGAGGAAGGGCATCCATTGAAATTAATGGACTCCTCATTCCATGAATCAAGCACGTAACCCGTGGGGTCGTGCTGGATTCCTTTTTTGAACTCAAGCAGTGCCAAAGTATCATGGGAAGGGAGCTGCCCTAGTGCGGAACCAAAACAAAGGACAACTATAAACAGCTCACATATCTTCATTTTAACCAAGTAATGGCTTCACCTAATCAAATTTTAATCTCAATGTCAACAACAAAATAAATTCGAAGTTGCAACATATAAGTTGAGATACAAAGAAACGCTCAAATCTGAGCACCAAATATACCCAACCGAATTTAAAACTTCTTTAAGGCATGACTAATGATCCAAACAACACCCCACCCCATCACACCCCTCAACAGCAGAACGACAATGAAAAAAGGCAAATTCTCAAACTGAAATTTCAATACGGTGTAGGACAGTGAGGTAATGGAAATAACAATAAATGACTGAAACAAACCGCAAAAAGCGAGTCATTTTCATGAGCTAACTGTAGGAAAGGTCAAAGTCGCTTACCAATTACAAAGATTCAATGTCCATACGGCCTCCAGAAAATACACTCTGTAAGCACTCTTAAACTACAAATGCACTAGCAGAGCCTCAGGCACATTAGGAATGAGACAAAAAGGAAATTCAGATGTGCATTAAAGAAAACGAAAATGGAATTCAACCCTGATGCTAATAGCAACAGAAATTAGCTTCCAAAAGACACAGAAACCGACTAATTACTATACATACGAGAGAGGTTAAAATCCCATAAAGGTAATGTCTTTATGTCTCTTCCTAAAGTAATCGGCATTCCTGTTTACCCAGTACAAAACCGTCAATTATTTCATTCTTTCGATTCTTTTACTGGCGGTAAATAAAGGTCTTTCTGTTAATTGTCTGTATAATTTTAAGAATTATTCTTGGTGGACGGAGAACTCTCCGAACACTCACAGAGGGTGGGCCCCACGTGTGACCCACCCCAATAAAAAAGAAAAAAATTACCCACCCCCTCCTTTCGTGAGTGTTCTGTGGGGTGGGGGGTGGGGGTTCTGTGTGAGAACCCCTTACACCAAGAATAATTCTAATTTTAAAGAAAAAGGCAGCAGTAAATGGCAGAGCCACAGGGGGGAAAGAATAGCGGGAAATGATGAATGTTTCGTGTAATCTGTAGGTAAATGGGTTTTACCCGCCAAAAGGAGAACTTGTCCCTGTGGATGTCGAGGGATTCATTAAAATCTAGTGGAGTGTTCGGTAAAAATTAAAATTTGATTAAAATTGAAAAATTAATCGTAATTGTTAACTTTTATTAGACGAGTGGGATCCAATAACGGCTATATTTTCAATTTTAATTGGTTTTTAATCTCTACCGAACAAGCACTTAAGATTGTTTGGGTTTGTTCCTTTGATGAAGTTGGTGCATGTTTGGCTAAGCTTAAAAGATTAAAATGTTAATTTAAAGAGTCTCTTGGAGTATGATTTTAAATGTTGACTCTTTAAAATAGAGAGGATTTCATATTTAAAGAGTATCTTGGAGATGCTCTAAGACCCCAAATTCTAAATGATTTCATTTCNGATCCAATAACGGCTATATTTTCAATTTTAATTGGTTTTTAATCTCTACCGAACAAGCACTTAAGATTGTTTGGGTTTGTTCCTTTGATGAAGTTGGTGCATGTTTGGCTAAGCTTAAAAGATTAAAATGTTAATTTAAAGAGTCTCTTGGAGTATGATTTTAAATGTTGACTCTTTAAAATAGAGAGGATTTCATATTTAAAGAGTATCTTGGAGATGCTCTAAGACCCCAAATTCTAAATGATTTCATTTCAAATAAGTTCAGTGAAACGGTAGTACAGTTGATAAATCCTGATTGAATTTTTATCAATGATCTTTGCTCAAATTTTTTTACATTTTTTCCTGTGAAAAATGGCTTATCAACCCTTTTACTAAGATGTCAAAGTTATTTGAGTCACCTCCACTTAAATATATTATGTTTTACACCTTTTAGTTTCATAGACATGGAAGGGTCAAGATGAAATATGGATGGTTAAATGATACGAAGTAGCAAATGAATTAAGCTATTTGTACAATTTATTTTACGCCTTGGTTGATAGGGTTGGACAAAACTTTCGAATCGAACCGAACCGAATCGAACCCGAACCAAACCGAGCAATTCTTCATAAGTTAAATACCCGAACGGGGTATTTAAATCGAGAACCGATAGGTTTGGGTCGGTTCTCGGGTTCTAGACCAAGAACCGAATAAGAATCGAATCTAAATAATTTTTTTTTATTTTTTATTTATATGAAATAGTTGGTAAGTATTACCAATGCTTAAAAATATTTTATTTTTATAA
>CAIGRK010034535.1:0-12593 GCA_903798315.1 Fraxinus greggii | reverse complement strand
GATTCTGAAAAACTTCTGAATGATTTGGCTTCTTCTCTGTCAGTTTCAATTTCTATATTTTGGGTTTTTATTTTGTGTTTCAAGACCTTCACTTTTATTAATGGTTTTTATTTATCTATTTATTTTTTTATTTCAACTATATAGTCAACAGCAGGTTGTAGATTTTAAGAAGGTTGATGGCTATGTCCACCAGTTCAAGGGTAGCAGCTCCAGGTATCAATTTTTATTATTATTGCGATTTTGCATATTTAGTGAAAGAAATAAGCTTTGCTTTGGTAATTTTTACTTTAACTATTTTATATTCTTCGCTGTTTCATTAACTAAATTCCAGAATTTTGATATTTGTGGTTTAATTTGCTCATTATAAATTATTTCCATATGAATTAATGCCAAGTAGCCAATAAGAAAAACTATTGTTACATTCAGATCTGGTTAAAATTCAGAGCTGTTCTTCATTATGAAATTTTATGTCTTTTTGGACATTACAGTGTAGGTGCACAAAGAGTGAAGAAAGCATGTGTTGCCTTTAGAAACTTTTGTGAGGAGAAGAATCTTGACGGGTGAGTCAGTCAATTATGTTCCATACTTTCATTTCATTGATGTTTATCTTAGTGTTATTTGGAGTGAGCATTATGAAAGAATCTATTTGTAAGGCTCGACTGGTCAAATGCCAAAAGATTATGTCACATTCTGTAGTATAATTTTGGATTGCAATGTCCACTTTATTTGAACTTGAACTTGGACATGGTCATATGTTTTATTCGAGTTACATGTGAAAATGGAATGTGGGCATTTGCAATTTAGGAAAAATCTTTCATCCAGTTGTGATTTTTCGTTCTAGCTCTATCATGAAGTATAATGCCCACACTAAAAGCATCAACCCCATTTGCTTTAAATCTCGACTCCTAAAATCTCTGCAAGGAACTGGATCACCATTGTCCATTATGAAACTCTTTTTAATCTGAATCAAGATGGTAAATTTACTTCGTTCAAACTAACAAAATGGATCAGTGCATGGGACTGGGGATATGCATTGAATGATTTTGTTTGTTTGTGATTGAGCCTTTCTAAACATTGGATGTGATGATCAGTGTGGAAGTAGTCACGATGTATTAACCTAATAACCTCTATCGTCACTAGATGTAGTCAGCAAATTGCAAATCATTGATGGAGAGAGATACGATATCTTTTTTAGTTATATCTTGAACTTTTTTGGCTAATATGAGAGGCTGAGCATGTTTGGCTAAGCTTAAAAGCGAGTAAAAGTTAGTTTTGAGTAACTTTTTCTTTCCCAACAAATTTGGATATGTTACATTTCCCATTTTTTAAGTCAACTTAGTTACTTTAGAAGAAAACTCTTGCATAGCTGGTTAACAGATTTCCAACTTTGACCAATGAAAAAATCGATATATTCTAAAAATTTACTTATTTACTTATAGATGAACTTTTTAGGCTTAGCTCTGCATGATCTCCGTTGGAAGAATAATAGTGGTAATATATTGTCTTTGATAGCATAGTTACATCACCGATGGTTTTTCTGAAACAACACGACCAGTGTTCAAAAGTCACTTCCTCGTATTAGAGAATGTTGTATTGGCTAAAAGAAGGAATTTTGATGCAGGTGCTCGAGATTTCTCAATTTGATAAAACAAGAATTCTATCTTGTGAAGAACAAGCTGGAAACTTTGTTAAGGGTAAGTGTTACTTTATGGTGAACTTCTATATATGCAAATTTAACAAATAAATAGGAATTTCGTTCAATTATCTTCTCATAATGAAGCCTCTTGCACACAAAATTAATATGATGTATAGAAAAGGAGTTTTCTTGCCTATGCACAACTTTAATCCCAGTGAGTAAATAATGGAGGTACACAAGCTTACGTAGGTTAAACTGTTACAAGTCTCGATTAACTTCTTATAAAAGAAACTGTCTTTGTTTATTCAAATCCTGATAAAAGTTGAGGAGTTGTCTTGTCAACTTAAATTTAGATGCGGCTCAAACAATTTGGGTGCATTTTCAAGGTTTTCCGTGTTTGTCTAATCAAGTTCTTATAACATTGAAAATACATGAATACAAATGTGTTTGCTTTTCCATTTTCTTGATCTACCTGTTTCCTTTATATTTTCTATAAACAACTCTACATTAAGCAGATTTAGGGCATGTTTGATAAGGCTTTCGAAAAGTCAAAAGTTGCTTTTGAACATGTTTGGATAATTTTATAGAGGTGCTTGTGTGGCTAAAAGAATTTTTTGAGAAAGTTGATCTGATATAGCTTCCTCAATACGTTATTCTACAAGAAGCGGAAGATTTACCAAACAGGCCCTTACTCTTTTGACGAAGAATGTTTTCGAATATGTTTTTTGTACTTCTGAACTTCCCTGTGTTAAATGTAGCTGGAGCAGCAAATCTTGCAAGCTGGAGGGACGGTTCCCTCGCTAGAATAAGTGCCGTATATTACACCCTTCTTTGGAAACAATAGGGCCAATGACAACAACTTCGAGCGCTTTTTCTTGTTATTTAGCTGCTTCGACTGCTATATTCTGTTATATGTATGTAGAAAAAATTGCAAATATGGAATATCAGAAGGATTGGTAAAGTCGGATGTGTTGCCTTTGGTTTTATCTCGGATCTCTACGCATTTCATTGTATCTGCATTTCATTGTTTGCTTACAAATCACTAGTGCTATTTGTGTCGAGTTTAATTCATTTGTAGACAATTTTACCCTCCCCTTCAAAGTTAAGCCAATTCTCGTTACATCCCTCTCACCTTACACTTTCAGCATGTGCAAGTCAACCTTCCAATTGTAGCTCCAACGTGATCATGAAAGAGACCATTTTTAATTTATTTTTTCCAATTTTCATATCATGTGGTTGTTTATCTTCTACTACCTAAATAGATAAGAGAATATAAAGTAAAAAGGTGAATGACAAATTTGCAAAAGAAAGTAAAAGCAAAGAGAGAGTTTGATTCTATGAAATTTTCTTCTCTTTTTAACTCAAGAATGGGCAATTTTTGGTACAAACTTCAAAGAGATGCTTTGATTTGTCAATATCTCGAACTTTAACTACAAAAAATAAAAAAATAAAAAAAGTTCTTTCCAAAAATACAAATTTTCTATCAAATGAAAGTAAATTTACCATGATTTCAATTTCAATACATTTTTTAAAATCATTGTTGATTAAGTGGATTAGTAATGAGTATACTCTTGTGCCATTTTTTTTATCTTGAACACATCGTGTGCATTAAAAGCAAATGATTCGTAAGCAAGTTTTTGCACTATCTTTTATGTGACTTCATCTAAATTTAATCACAAATGAGGTGAGCTTTGCTTACCATGTCAATATCTCTATGCTTTTTCATCTTCTTCTCTCCTAAAATTAGAATGAAACGATCAGAGTATTCAACGTAAACATCACACAATTCATGTGAGGTTTTCTAGGTTAGAGACGAGATCACTGGCCTGGTCCTATGATACCAAAATTAGTCAATAGTCTAACAATTCTTTTATTACGTTAATTGTAAATTTGTTATATATATGAGCAAGATTCCTCTTGACAGTTTCTTTTGAATATTCTTAGTATTTTCACATCCACTTTTCCATGCATTGCCTAAAGTCCCTGCAGAGTTTTTCATTTTATGGGCTTTTTGCAGCTACTTTAAATTACTTTTTATCATTTTCCCTTTTATTTTTGTTCGTATTTACTTTTCAGAAAATAAATTGACCTTTAAAAATTTCAGAAATTTGGCCAATAATGTATTTTCTCTTTTTCGTCATCTGTCAAACTCGAATAATGTGATTACTTACAACTTTTATATATATATATAAACACACGTGACATTTTGGGGAGAAGAAGATAAACTATACTCGAAAATATCGAATAGTCAAACTGTAACTCGATATTATTTAAAGATATGTCTCTTGCAATAAAATCTATAATAAATTTACTATAGTGCGTGACATCTAGAAAATTAATCTAAAAAAATCTAGAACAAACATCTCTGACTGACACCTAATATTTTACTCAATTTCAACAACAATAACTACTCAGAGAGTCTATGGTTCCAAAGGTTGTTGGAGTTGGTGCAATAAAACACACATCCCCGTGCAATTACTCCATCCATTGGACCATTTGAGGGGTGTTGGCATTGTCCCTGTAATGTTCATATCAAATCCTATGGGAGTTATCATATCTACGCAACCCGAATACTAAAAGCAATATGATTACTCCAATTTGGACATGGATTATAACATAATTCATAGAAATTATTTGGAAAATTTAAACATAACCTCCTCAAACTTCTTAGAGGGCGTTTGATACACATTTTTTAGGAGATAATGCATTTTTTTATGTGATAGTGAATATGTAGTTGAAAAACAAGGAAAATTTATTGATGTGATAGAAAATATTATTTTATTGAATGATCTGTGATTGAAAATGAGTATAAAGATGAGAATGTGGCTCAAACATAGGTTCAATCCAAATTAATTGATTGATATAGGGCTAAGAAGAGGTCGAGGGCAAAAAAAAAAATGCAATTAAAAACTAATACGAGATCGCCTCGATTGGTCATCGTATATAAGATCATAGTTGCATTTTGGAGTGATCTTTCTCTATAACTCTCAATTGAATAAGAGAAGACAATGAAGAAAGAATTCGATTGAGAGTAGTACGCCTTCAGGGCTCAAACATAGTCAAAATTAGACTTTCACTCTTTACGTTTGGAAGGTGAGTTATATGCTTAGCTTCCGTTTGGTCCCAATTATTTCTCATTAAAGTATATTTCATTTTTCTTTATCTTATTATCAATCATATATTCTTTAATAAAATAACGTAAACTCAAAAACTTTTTTTTCTTTTTTAATCACGCATTCTTAAAAAAATTACTATTCCTCTCATTATAATGTGAAATAATGGGATCAAACAGGCACGTGCAAGTGGAATGAAGTATTCTCTAAAATGATAGAAAATCACATATCCTAATTAGACTTCAATTCAATCCAATCTTCTTCTTCTTTCTTTTTCTTCTTTTTAATGTTTTGAAATTTTTGAACCGGCACTTAAGACATTGATAATTAAAGACCAAAAAAGTATGGTTATTAGATACAATATAGGATAATGCAGTTGATGTGACCATCATTTTACATTCTAACGTACCTAATTTTGAATTTTTGCATCATTAACTATGAGCAACCCCAACAAACCTTGTAATGTTGCTGTTGGTTCTTAGTGGCAAGTATATTTTCCACAATAACTAAAAGCAGAAGAAACTCAAGATTAAAATCAAGTGAAAATTCTTGAAGTGGCTCAAATCTCAATTAAGCTTGGAAGCAAGCTAGTCAACAGGGTCGGTCGACCACTAGTTAAAAAAAAAAAGTTAAATTATTGTAACAAATAGGTCGATGGAAAAATGTGACTCTCCACCTTGAAAATGAGAAAATGTACTAAAGATGAAATTGGGTTTCAGAATATGATTAACCATGTTAACTAATCAATTATGATAAATTGGATTGAATATTTTTTTATATATTTTTCATACCTATTGTCCATACTAAATAGCAATAAAAAAGTAGTATCATGAACGTTTTTTAACGAGAGAAAGAAGTGAGGAATCATCTTTTCGANAAAAAAAGTTAAATTATTGTAACAAATAGGTCGATGGAAAAATGTGACTCTCCACCTTGAAAATGAGAAAATGTACTAAAGATGAAATTGGGTTTCAGAATATGATTAACCATGTTAACTAATCAATTATGATAAATTGGATTGAATATTTTTTTATATATTTTTCATACCTATTGTCCATACTAAATAGCAATAAAAAAGTAGTATCATGAACGTTTTTTAACGAGAGAAAGAAGTGAGGAATCATCTTTTCGACTTTATCAATTAAACAACTTGCAGTCGTGGTCAAATTGCTTTATGGGGGCCATATCGTATACATGTTTTTTGTGTCAATGATAACGTCCTACCTATTGCCACGAGATTTTATAAGCAATTGCCACTGCTTAGGGACTCAAATGTGAGTGACCTATGATCAAAATGAAACTTGGAGGAAATTGGATGGATGTTTGAAATAGTTTGATTTAAAAATTCAGTGGATGAGTTGAAAATCGATAAACGTTAGAAAATAAGTGAATGAATTGTGGCCAGAGGTGAAATATCATTCGAATCTAAAACTAACCAGGTTCTCTTCGAAATGCGTTGAGACGTATTATTTAACTATACTCGAAACAAATGGGAGTAAAAGCTCGGAGGCTATGTCACAAAGGACACCAAAGCTTGATCGGACCACCAACTGTCACTGTTCCGTCCCAACCCACCTCTCTCTTCTCTTTTTACCTTCTTTGACTTCATAATATTAGAGGTAACATTTAAAGCATGTTTGATCCTCGTTAATTTTAAAATACATTTTTCTATTTATTATTTTAAATTATACATTTTTCAATAAAATAATATTACATATAAATAAAAAAAATTTTATTTTTAAACCACATATTTTTAGTTAAATCACTATTTCAAAATGAATTAAAGCAAAAGAAATGCATTTTAGCAAAAGAATAAGAATCCTCGTTAATGCGTGCATCCAAAAGGCCACCCTCCACCACCCCCAAATCTTTACCTTTCAGTCAAAATTTTAATAATTCGATTAAAAAATAATTATTTATCAAATTTATGCGGTGGCAACAACCAAACCGTCACGGGGTCCTCGTCTAAACCGCCGAGAAATTCCAAACCTAATAATCTTCCCTCCAAAACCTCAGCCTCGTATTCTCGACAAAGGCTCGGACTACCGTTTATATCACCGAACCTCCCCTAATAAACAAACAAAAACCCACATTAATTCTAACAAAAATCAAAACCTAAACCCCTAAAATACGTAGAATATCCTTACCCTGCTGTCTCTTTGTACTTGCTGCAGTCATTTCGCTCTCCATTATCTCCACCTTCTCCCACAAGCCCCCCTTCAAGAAAATCAATGCAATTTTCTTGATTTTTCAGCTTTAATTTAATTTAATTTAATTTAATTTTTTGTTTTGCTTTCATGTGAAGCCATTGTCTCTGCAACTTTTTTGCTGTCTTCATTAAAGCTTTCACAAGCTCATTTTTTCCCACCAGAAGTCTGAAGAACACTTTCAGAAATCCTTTATAAATCCCTTCCGATAGGTTTTTTCTTTCTGTTATACCCCTAAAATGTGGTGTTCAGTAAGGAAAAGGAGAGATTATAGGATCATAGTTTTGATTAATTTCATTTTCGTCCTTCTGGAATGTAGTTTTCCAGTGGGTGCAATTTTGAACCCGATTGATTTCTTGGCATTGCAGTCGATCCGGAAGAGTTTGGATGATTTACCCGGGTCGAATTATTTTGCTTCGTGGGATTTTACTTCGGATCCATGCAATTTTGCTGGTGTGTTCTGTGATGGAGATAAAGTTATCGCTCTGAATCTTGGTGATCCACGGGCCGGGTCTCCGGGCTTAACTGGTCGGATAGACCCGGCGATTGGGAAACTGTCTGCTCTTGCAGAGTTTACTATAGTTCCGGGCCGGATCATTGGGTATCTGCCTCAAACTCTGTCTCAGTTGAAGAACCTCAGGTTTCTTGCTGTCAGCAGGAACTTCATCTCCGGTGATATTCCGGCAACTCTGGGCGAGCTCCGGGGACTACAAACGCTCGATCTTAGCTTTAATCAGTTTTCAGGTAGCATTCCGTGGTCTATCGGAACTCTACCGGCGTTATCGAACGTCATTCTTTGTCACAACAAGCTGTCTGGTTCAGTCCCGCCGTTTGTTTCCCATACCCTAACCCGGCTCGATCTCAAGCACAATGATCTCTCCGGTTCCATTTCGCCACTGGGACTACCCCCATCACTCCAATACCTCTCATTATCATGGAACCGGCTGACAGGGCCAGTGGACCTGCTGCTGACCCGTCTAGACAGGCTGAACTACCTCGACCTCAGCATGAACCAGTTCACCGGCTGCATTCCCGGCAATTTATTCACGTTCCCAGTCACCAACCTTCAACTACAAAGAAACCAGTTATCCGGCCCAGTTGAACCAGTCGATCAGGTGACAATCCCAACTGTTGATCTCAGTTTCAACCGGTTTTCAGGTGGGATATCTCCATTATTCTCTACAGTCCAGAACTTATATCTAAACAATAACCGGTTCTCCGGAGAAGTCCCGGGTAGCTTCGTCGACCAGCTATTATCCGCCAGTATACAAATCCTGTATTTACAGCACAATTATTTGACTGGAATCGAGATTAATCCTGCAGCTGCTATTCCACTAACCAGCTCATTGTGCCTACAGTATAATTGTATGGTGCCGCCTATACAGACGCCATGCCCATTCAAAGCTGGGAAGCAAAAAACAAGGCCTACTGAACAGTGCATACAGTGGAAAGGATAAGCTGGAGAAGAAAGGGACACATTGGGAATTTCAATGGTTTTGGATATTAAAATTAAATTCATTTATTTGTTTTTGCAATGATATGGGTAATTAATTAATCTGATAAAATAAAATTAAATTGTGGATAATCATTATGAGAGAGAATGTAGCTAAGTTGGATTTCATTTTATGGGGGAATAATGCTATTCATATGTTGAGTCCGTCTATGTGACAATTACATGACATCAAATGATAAACTCAATTAAATGAGTTATATGATTTTGTATTTAAATGAATATATCATTTAATATCATATAATTGTCACATAAATTGTTATTCAACTCCAGTAAAGATAAATAACATTACTCTTTTATGGCTGCTAAAATATGATTAGCTTTGCTAATTTTTGGTTTTTGATTTGTAATTAGGTAACTAATGGTTTATCTATTATTATTTTAATTTCTTACTGTTTTATAATGCTTTCATTTATTCAATGATCAGAATTAAACATGAATGCGTGGTTCTGAGGCTTTGATTAAAAATTGATTTATTTGCCTCAAGCTTTCTTGGAGCTCATTTAAGACTTACTCGAAGTATTACTCGGTAGAAAATAATTTTATACAAAAGAAGAACCTTATCGAGACTTGATGTGCCGAAAGTCTTCTTGAAAGAGAGGGATAGGATTTCTCTCGCTTTTGATATATTGCACTCCTAATGAGAGGCAGGCACAAAGTTGGTTTCAGCTCATCAAAATAGGAATAAGTGAAGGATATATTTTTGTCGTGAATCACTCTATTCAATAACTAGCGAAAATGAAGTATCCTATAGTTCAGAATTGATATCCTATTCATGATTGGTATGAGTTATCTTGTCCATAGTTGATTTTTAATAGATCGTGATAGAAGTTTTTGAAATGCGAAGTTGAAAAGTTGTGGAATCGATAAAAAAATGTTGTTAATATTAATTATTTAACTTTAATTTAGACAAACATGCTCTGCATTCATAACGATGCTTTTAACGATATTATCAAGTTCGACAACCTTTTAATAATGCTTTATTTATATATGTACTTTTTGTTTTTTGTCCACGGTCCACCATATCATTGGTTCTGAGCTTCTTGTTTTGCATTTGTATATGTAAATAAATAGTGTTTAGAATCAGAAGACGTTGAGATTTGTCGGCAGTCAGATCAGAATTTTTATTTGTTATAAATATTTTCTTATTTTCGATTCTTTTATATTTTTATTATTGCTCTAGCTAGTAAATAATAAAAACCAATTAATAATAAAACTCGCATCAAATAGTGAGATTTTATTTATTAATGAAGCAAGTAGGACATGTGTATTAAAAAAATTGTACTCCCTCCTTCCTAATTATATAAGCTTGTTTCTTTTCTCACACGGATTAAGAAAGCTTCTTTAATATCATTGAAAAATTAATTTTTGCCAATCTATTTCTTAATATACCCTATTTAATTTTCAGTTTGTAAAACTAAATTATTGTTGGAACTAACAAAAAATTTGAAGAAGAAAAAGAAATGAGAGTTGTTTCATGCTTCCAACAAGTGGAAAATATGTGTATTTGCATGATTTCAAGAAATTGACATATTAAATGGGAAAAATTTAATAAGGGTATATTGATAAATGAACACAACAAAATATTATACATTAGGAAACATGCCTCTATATTTGGGACAAGAGAAAAAACAAACTCAGCCTATATATTTGGGACGGATGGAGTATTTGTTTTCTTATTTGGGCATAGATGTTGGTTCAAAACTAGCATTAATTGATTGGATTTGGAATTTTTTTATTCACGCGGGCCCGTGCACATGTGAGAGGGTGTAACATTTTCGGTAAGAACAATTCGGTATAAATAGTTTTATTCAAAATAAAGAAGTTGCCAACTTTTGGAGAATTTTAATCTCTAATTGGTTTTGCGAAAAAAATATATATTTTTAATAGATTTCAATAAAAATTAATGAAAAGTGTGTTGAAAAATTGATAAAATTTATGATTTTCGTAAAATGTGTAATTAAAATTAATTATTAAGTTTAACTTGATTTATTTATTTATTTTTGCTAAACCATACAAGAATTTAATCAATTGGAGGAGTGAGATGGGCAATTCTTGATCGCTTTGCTTGTCTTTTACTTTTGACAAGGAATCATATGTTAATCAAGAAATCTTGTCGGTCAAAACCACTAAAGCCAGCAATTCATAATATTTTTTAGCCATTGTTTCAGCCCTATTTTTTTTTAAAATTATTCTTGAACATTGTTTTGATCTCATTTCAATCATATGTTTTTAATAAAATGATATTACACGTAAACTTAAAATTTGTCCTTATTTTTTAATCATACATTTCCCATTGATACACTATTCAAAATGCATTTTTTGACAAAAATGGGGCTCAAACAAGCCATAAATTCCCAAACTCAAGCTTCTTTTGCACAAGTAAACCATTTTTTCCTAAAGATTTTGGGTCTATGTTCGATTTGTACATCTCAATAAGACTTGTACTTGAGTTTTGTTTCCTTTTTAACTTCTGAAAAAAAAAGGTGGAGTCGAGGGTGGGTGCAACGGGACCGACATAGTGAATCGGGATGTTCTGGTAGACGAATGTAATTATCTGCTTAAACTGCTAGTATTGTAAAGTTATGTCTCGTGTTGTTTAGGCAAAGCACTAATAATTTCTTAATTATTGAAATTGGAGAGTCAAAAAGAGTTCAAAGATACGATTTGCTTTATGGGAGTTTCTATTTGAATGCTTTAATCTTATATTATTTGTTCACAAGTAAGTAATGTCCAAACATGATTGTGTAATTTTTTGCAAGCTAAGTCAATATTCTAATCATGCTTATGCTTCATCCCTCTGAAAAAAGGAAAAAGGAACAGAGAATTCTTAAGCCCTTGGCTGCATACTGAAAAAGAGTGAAATAAAAAATACATTGTCATTTTCATATGACTTATCAGCATGTGAAATGCTAATTTTACTGAGAAAAACTATCAGAATGTACAAGTACGCATACTTGATATTTTGAAGTGGACATGATAATAGATTGACATTTCACATATCGTTGGTATGAAGAGCACTGGAAATCGGTCTAACCTATTGACGAAAAAAAAAAGGCGGTCGAGGGTCAACCACAAGTCAAATCACCATCGGAACCGAAACTAGAACTACAAAATGATACCTGAGAAGCTACTTCTCCTAGTTTTTTGGAGTGTTCCGAGTTAGTCTCTTAGCTCATGGGTTAGGGGTTTTAAGTGGGGAAAGTCAGGCCGCTCGACTCGCTACGTGAGTCGATCTGTTCCACAAACTTGCTTCTTGATGGGGTTAGCCGAGCTAGCTTGCAATTAATTAATTAATTTATTATTTATTGAAATTGATTTTTCACTCATTTATGATTAGTCGTCTCGTGAGCCATTTGCGAGCTAGGTTGCACACGAGTTAACGACTGGCAAGTGAGCTAGCTAGCTCGATTCGTAAGCCAACTTGGCCCAATTGTTATGTATCTATCGTACAAACTTTTTGCCGCTCGGCTCGTTGATGGGGCAAGTCGAGTTGGTGAGGGCCTCACCCAATTTAATACCCCCTACCTTAAGTCCAAAATTCAAGTCTTTAAAATAACATCTCACTCAGGACTTGGGCGCTAGGACGCTAAATTAATTTACCTTTTCATCATTTAATCGTCTTTATTTGGTAGAGCACATGCCCTCGATATTTAAAAAATAAAAACTCATACATTATGTATGAAAAATATGCGTGGAGTAAATGATTGCAGGTAGTTAATAGAGTGTGCTTTTAGGTTCCATGAAGATATACGTAATGATAGAGCGGCTTCTCAAAGCAAAAACATAAGCTTTAAGCCTCTCATTGTACCATTATTAGCGTACAAGGTTGTTCCATATAATAACTCACACTCGTGTCTACCTCAACTTTTAAACTTCCAAGGTAAGATTGTGGTATCATCTGGTGGGGTAGATTAATTTGAGTAGTTCATGAATGTCCGAATAATAGTTGGTAGATTGCACTTGACATAATGGTTTTTTGCTGCAACAACGTTCTCTGTTTGGATGTCAAGACCTGATTTATTCCATCTTGCCCACGAAGACAACGAAGTTTCAATTTGGATAAAGAATAATCAATCATCCCGCGAGCATATATGAAGTAGATGTTGGAAATTCGAAATTGGTTG
>CAIGRK010034480.1:0-17195 GCA_903798315.1 Fraxinus greggii | reverse complement strand
TTATTTTCGAAAACAATTTTTGAAAATGTCAAAAAGAACACATTTTCAACAATTTCAAAATGGACACTCAAAACACAAAATTCAAAATGATTTCAAAACTCAAAACACAAAGAGAACGACCCCTAATGGTTGTGCTTAAGTGGTTGATGAAATCTTGATGCGTCTTAATTTGTATATACCAAAAAAATAAAGGAAATAAAGGAGGAGAAAGCAGACATCTTGAGGTCTTTTTCTTTCTTTCTTTCTTATTTTAGTTACATTGTTGTCATAATAACGGCCTGTAGAACTTAATGCGCTCGTACTCGGCAGTTCACAGAACCTTAAACTTTCCCAAGATAATGTACTGGGACATTGTTGACATGCCTAGTTTTCGTGCCCTTGCAAAGAGAAATCAGGATTTAGAAGTTCATTCAGAACTTAGAACTTAGTTTTCTTAATTGTTTTTCCTTGCATTGAAGCCGCATAGCTGACTATGTTATTAATTTCATTCTACATTTAGAGATTTTTGGTGATTATATTCAAATTTGGCAGCTTAATGTGTTGTCATTTACAAATCTGGAAGTTTTCTCGTGTGTCTCTTTATCATGTCTCTATTCCCAGAGGGCTATCAAGGCCTCTGAGTATATCTTCATAGTCACTTAACTACTTTTCGTTTTAAGTGATTCTTTGGGGTTCAATATTCCTAATTTGTATAGTTGCAACTCTATCTTTCAGACATTTGTGCTCAAATTGAGATAGACGGAGCTAATTAGAGAGTGAATAGATTATCTTGAGATGCAAGCATCACGGGATCCACAACCATCAGATGGCATTCACAGATTGCACCATCAGCCTATGCAGCTGATTGAGCCTTGTCACTTTTCAAGTTTCCAAGTTTTGAACAGCAATTCGACTGGTAACAGAGACCAAGGGACTGAAGTTTCTTTCCAAACATACGCCGAAAAATTCTTCACTTTGGAATCAACACCAGCAACCGATTACAATTCACCTTCAGCTATAAATGTCTCGCCTAACTGGAGTCCATTTTCTCCCCAATGTTCTCAATCATATGTGTCTGATCTTCATTACTCTTCTGATAATATTTACGGTTCTCCATTGAGTGGATTTTCTGGGGTTCATGGTGAAGACAAACTGATGCATGCACTAATGGTATTGAGGTACGAATTGTTGGGGCCTGAATCTGATATTGATGACAGTTGTTCCTTCAATGGTGTGGTCTCGCAACCTTCTTCCTTGACAAGGTACAACAAAACCTTGGAGACAGCACACAGTATGGACCTAAAACAGCTTCTCATTTCCTGTGCTAAAGCAGTATCGGAAGACGATATGTTGACTGCAGATGTTTTAATGAACATTTTAGAAACAAAGGTATCGGTCTCTGGAGAGCCTTTGCAACGGCTAAGTGCATACATGTTGGAAGGGCTCCGGGCAAGACTTTTGTCGTCCGGAAGCATCATCTACAGGAAGTTGAAATGCAACGAACCAACAAGTTCGGAGTTGATGTCTTATATGCACGTGCTCTCTCAGATATGCCCGTATTATAAGTTTGCGTACATGTCGGCCAATGTCGTCATTGGGAAAGCCATGAAAAATGAAAAAAGAATCCACATAATAGATTTTCAGATAGCACAGGGCAGTCAGTGGGTATCTCTGATTCAGGCGCTTGCATGCCGTCCTGGTGGGCCCCCATATATCCGCGTTACTGGTGTTGATGATTCACAATCGGCTCATGCTCGGGGCGGAGGACTCCAGCTAGTTGGCCAGAGGTTAGCCAAAGTAGCTGAGGCATGTGGAGTGCCATTTGAATTCCATGGTGCCAGTATGTCGGAATGCGAGGTCAAACTCGAGAATCTTCAGATTCGACACGGAGAAGCCTTGGCCGTAAATTTTCCTTACATGCTTCACCACATGCCGGACGAGAGTGTGAGCACTGCAAATCATCGAGACCACCTTCTAAGACTAGTTAAGAGCTTGTCACCAAAGGTCGTAACCGTTGTTGAACAAGAATCTAATACTAACACCGCCCCATTCTTTCAGCGATTTTGTGAAACTCTGGATTATTACACAGCAATGTTTGAGTCAATCGATGCAGCTCGTCCAAGGGACGATAGGCAGCGGATTAGTGCAGAGGAACACTGCGTGGCAAGGGACATTGTCAACATAACAGCGTGCGAGGGGACTGAGCGAGTGGAAAGGCATGAACTTTTCGGCAAGTGGAGATTGAGACTTGCAATGGCTGGATTTTCTCCAATCCCATTGAATTCATCAGTTAGTAACGCCATCCGGGACATGCTAATTGAGTATAGCTCGAATTACCTTCTGAGGGAGGAAAATGGCGCACTATATCTTAGATGGAAAAATAGAGCTTTGGTAACATCGTCTGCTTGGAGATAATAAACTGGTAGTGCATGTTTGGTACGTTGCATTCTAATCCACAGTACCAAACATAAGTTCAGTGAATTGAGTTCACTTGTAATGTGAAATTTCCGCCCAGCATTCGTGCTTTTTCTAGCCGATCAAGATCTTCTTGCAGACGCGTTTTTGACAACTAGACATTGTACATATCCCATCATAGGATGATAAAAGAGATATCTGACAGAGAAAGCACGTAGATCTGTTCTTGGAATAAAGCTGCTCAGCCAGGGTTCGTGACAGGGGGTTGGAAACAGGTGCTGTGTGTCACCACTTGTTTGGTTCGGTTTTCTTTTCTTACTTTTTTTAACTGTCCAATCTTTGCATGACGCGTGTCTTCCTGTTTTTAACCCTGTCACTAACCCTATTTTTATAGCAAAACTCTGTTCTTGAATTTGTTTTGTGGGATGATCAGAATTGGTTTCGTGGTCTGATTTGATCATCCAAGAAACTCCAATCAGGTGGTGGTGGCCATAGTTCACGAGTCTATGTTTAACACTGTTATTGACACACACTAGCTTTATAGTTGTACTTGCAAGTGACAAAGCTAAGAACTCACAACAAATGGCAGAGTTAAGTAATGCGTACAATACAGAAAATCAACAATAAAAATATAAATTTATTATTATTCAAAGCCAAAGATCACAATCCATCAAAACACATCACTTGTCTACTTGAACCAAAGGACAGATTAATATAATTTCTGCTTTTAAACGCCAACAGAAAATATTAAAATCTTAGCTCATAAATAAACAAAGGAACCAATAATGATTCACCACCTTCTTACTCCTCAGTCTGCTTAACTGGAACTTCAGTGCTAGGCTCCTCCGCAGCTTCAGCCGGTTTCACCTCTTCCTCCACTGGAGCTGGTGGCACAACGGTGGTTTCAGGGGTTTCTTCATTAGTAACTTCTATCTGCTCTGGAGCTGCTGCTTCTGTCTTTTCTTCTGGGACAGGCACTTCTTCTACTGCTGGTGCTGCGACTTCCTTGGTCCCAGCTTCTGCCTTAGGTTCTTCCACAGCCTCTTTAGTTTCAGTTTTGGCTTCAGCTGCCGTTGGCCCAGCCTCAGTTGCGGCGAGTTCCTTTGGTGGTTCTTCTGGTTCTGCTGCCACCTTTTTCGCTTGATCGGCCACTTGAATTTTTTCTTCCTCAGTTTTAACAGTCTCTGGTACTGTGACTGGAACTGATTCAACCTGTAGAAATAAAAGCAATACAAAAGTATCAAAAGAATAAGAATAATGAAGTATGATCTGAAGACAAGAATTCGATCAAGATTGTGTTTATGGAAAATAGAAACTTGCAAAGAATACAATTGATACACACACACACACACCTTAGCTGTGGCCATTATTTTGAAAGGGTGATTTGCAACTGATATTTCAAAGAAAGAAAATTATAAAAGGGGTTGCTTTGGGAATAATGTGTTGATGAGAATTTTGATCAATTTGAGGTCCATTTATAGAGATGTGAAATCAATATCACTAATTAAAATAATGGGAATAGCAAGGATTGGATCACTATAGAGATTCCAAAATGCCATCTCATATCGAGCAAAGGACATTAGGCATGTCTTGTTGTAAATTGTTTTATGATGTCGATTTGATCAGTAAGATGTGTTGTGTTATATTCGAGTATCGTATTGAAATGAGAAAAATATAGGGTTTAAACCGGAAGCATGAAGAACGCATTTCACATATAGAAAGACTGTGACAAAAGTTGTCAATCCTATTTGACTGTCTAAAATGTGAGCGCTCACTAATGAGAGCTTAAGAACCATATGTTTCTCGTTTTTTTTTTATTTTTTGAATTTAAATAAATGATTAAATAAAATGAATTATTGTTACTAATATGAGAATAATTGAAATAACATTAAAAACGGAGAAACACTTTTTTTAATTTTAGAGAACAGTTTAGACGTATAAGACTTGAGAGTTGATCCCGCCACCTCGTCTCAGCTCACATTGCGAAATTGTGCACGTTACGATGTCCACACTATACCATGAAGAAAACGTCACACTAATAAATCTAGGTTATATCGAAGTGAAAAACAGAGGTGGTAAACAAAATGATTTACGAAATCAAATAATGATAATTTACTTGTTAGTATTTCACTGAAAACGACAATAAACCCTGTGTGGTTCCAAAAGCCAAACAGGCGGGACAAAGTTGTTGTTAAGCAGGGACCCACGTCGCATGATGCTGACGTGTCTACCTTAGAATTTAGATCCAACTGGAACCTCTTTTTTTTGTTTTTCAAAATTAGCACCTCCTTTTGTAGTGCATCAAATTGAGGTTTGGAAAATGTGGGTCCCATCTGAAGATGCTTGCCAGGTAGTACACTCGTGACTTTGGACCTACATGCGATACCACGCTGGATCACAGTCATCCGCACTGAATCTCTGATCATGTTCCCCACATCGAAACCCGTTTTGCTTTGCTTTTGATTATTATGTTACCAAGAATATTAAGGCTCCGTTTGACCCACGTTAATATAGAATGAGAATGAAAAATATAGTCGTTATTGGATTCCACATAAGAGATAGAAATTTAAAATTGATGGTTTGATGTAATGGATAACAGTCATATTTTTCATTTTTATTGATGATTTAGGAGAAACAAACAGCGGCTAAGGGTATGTTCGGCTTGTTTAAATTTCATGAAAAATGTCACATTCAAAAAATTTAATTTCTACTTTGAATGTATGATACGTAAGTGAAAATGGAGTTCGAATTCCAAAATACAATCACTTTAAGCTTATTTTTTGGCCAATTTCATAAAAATGCATTTCTACGAGGTACTTCGATTTTTATTTTCCAGCTTACATGAAATTAGAAGTCTTTCTACTTTTGCCAAACAAACGGACCTTAACATTTTAACAGGAAATCATGAAAAAAAAAAAATATTTTTCGCGAAATTTATAAATGGATTTAATTATCGTCTTCAATCTTTTTATGAGGATGTTAGATATTGAACTATTTTATTTTAAAAATAGCTCAACTTCACCACTACATTTATTTATATAATTTAAATTTTTCTCTCTAAGATCAGTGAGGGCAGTGGAATCAAAATTCTGAAGATCCAGGCCAAGAGCAGTACCCATATGCTGCGCAGCTGCTGTAGGTGCATATACTCCGCAAGATAAAAAGTTGATTAGGAATTTGGACGGTGGAGAGGGCCTACGATGATATGCTGTTAACCGTGGCATCAGCAAGTAAGGACCAGACACGTGTAAATTTCATCTTCAACGGAATCGATCATGCATTACGCTGTTCGTGGGCTAGTCAAGTCGGCTCGCGAGAAGCTCGTAGCTAGTGTATTTTTTAAGTTAAAAAATACTTTTTTACTTTCAGACGATGGTCAAGTGAAAAGGTGTAGTGTTTAAGAAAGAGGGCTCGAATTATGAAATAAATCGTGAAAACAAAATAAAGTGAGCGAAATTCAATTTTGATTTGAACTTTCTTTCTTTAATTAATTGTTTTTCATTTGAACTTTCTTTCTTTAATAACCCACTAATTTCTCTTTATGTAGCACTCATTCAAGATTATTTACTTTGAAAGATTTGGTCCTCAAAAAAAGAAAAAAAGATGTAAAGAAAAAGCAAAAGAGTCCCTCACCACACTTTCACAATGCTTTCCTTGATTATAGCATGTCTTTTAAAAAAAGCAAAATTAGAGCATCAAATTTCCCTTTTTTTAATCCAAAAATAGATTATAATAAGCATGTAATCCTAATAAATAATCATCAATAAATCAATTTATTACGTAAATTATTATGAAGGGATGCCCCTATTTGATGGATATTAAAATCGATTTTTTAGTAGATTTTGATCAAAGATGATTAAATGTATTGTTGAAAAGTTGTGGGATCCATAAAATATGTTGTTGAAATGAATTTTTGACTTTAACTTAAATTAAAATCTAAATTTTAATTGGTACCAAACAGTGGACTTGTTGAAAAATCAATGCTATGAATTATTTCGAATTTCTTGTTGGTGCATATGAAGGGCCATATGCTTTAGGGATACATAAGTAGTGGTCAAGTTGTCCTTCAAGATATCCGAAGAAGTAATTGTTCAATGAACGATACGAAGCACCAAAACTAAAAGCTAGTCATTCAAGAAAAAAATATACTTAAATATTTAGTTCGATTAGAAATATATTGTAGTTGGACGTCAATATTTCGACCTTAGTTCGAGAGGGAATCTAGCTCGACACTAAAATTCGAAAATTGGTTTAAAAAAATCAAAATTTTTGAATCTTTAAAGTAAGCAATATACCAGTCAACTCACATCAAGAATTGGCCAACCCACCTTCCATTGATTTTTGCTTATTTATCCTTTTAACCACCAATTCGATTATTTTACTCATGGCCCTTTATCGTTTTTTGATCAATGTCTTATCTGTATTTTTAAACATGAGTCTAGATTTGCCCGATATGAGAATTGATAACTCTTCAAAGCAAATTAGTCGCATAAACCTTCTTCAAAGAATTTCATGAAATTGTATTAGTTGAAGTAAGAAGGTCAATATTAGTTTTTATACCACAACATAATAATACTGATATTTTACCCTCCTTTTAGTGCCATTTCTGTCAACTCCCGTCTTCTGTTGGCCCATCGTTTAACAATTTGAACTCAGTTGGCCCATACCAATTGAACATCGAGAAAATTAGGCCCAACCCTTCCCCAAATTGTGTGTTCTAGGAAATTAGGTTATTAAAAATTAATTTGGTAACATCAAAACGATCCTACTTTTTCTTCAAAAAGCTTAAAATACCTTCTTCTACATTTTTTTTAAAATTTAGCAAGAAAAAAATTAATCACAAATTGCTATTGCTCGACTCACACGTTAGCGATGGAACTTATGACGATTTAATTCTACCCGAATCAAATCACAATTTTTTTTTTCCGCATCCGCGATATTATTGGCGCAAAATGCATGTTATTTTGTTAAATTATTTTTATTTATTTATTTTTGCAATCAGTAGTCATGAATTTATTCAATGTACGAAAAAACCTGACCTGATCGGCCAAAAAATGAGCCCAAAAAAGGAGAGAATTCCGGTCTCTAAAATTGCATGACTTGCTTAATTTACAAAAGGTGGTCGGTGAACTTTTCGAAAAATATCATCCTAGTCAATGATCTTTGTTTCGTTACAAGTCGAGTACTTAAATTTTATTTCAACTTAGTCACACTTTATCGATATCTGTTGCTTAGCCTCTGTTTCGTTAAGCTAAAAAAGTTGATAAAATTTTAAGTCAAAATCCATAATTAATTTTAATTACACATTTTAAGTAATTCACAACTTTTATCAAATTTTCAACCACACATTCCATCAGATTTTATAAAAAAATCCATTAAAAATCTGATTTTAACCTAAACCGGATAAGGGCTTAGGGAATCGGTGATGTGGCAATCTAGTCACTTGTCAACTAGGTTGTCATGTCATTTTTTTCACTAGTCAAATAAATTGACATTGACGGAGCGATCAACTTGAAAGAAATATTTAAGTTTGGCGATCTTCGAAACAAAATGAAATTTATAGTAACTAAAATTTTATATTGCTAAAAATTCCATGATTATCAACACTATAATAACACATTCATTGCTCTATCATTTCACTTTATTTCATTCTATTTGTCTGAAAATAAAAAATCAGAGAGAGTATGGAGGGAGAGATCAAGAATTTCATTATGGTATGGTCTTCAATAATCCTATCAGTATGCTATTGTTATCCCATAGCTAAACTAACTGCTAAAGGTACAACAAGATTATGCATGTTCATGCCAGTAATATGTCTTTTTTTTGTCCTTCCCATGAACTTAAACTCTGTCAATTTAGGTTGTCCAACTGCCTTTATTGTCACTTGGTTAACAAATTCTAAACTTCTACTCTTAGCATTTGGAACTGGCCCTTTGTCCAATCCATCGCTCTCCCTTTCCCATTTTGTTGTCATTTCTTGTTTACCAGTTGTGATACAACACCAACCCACAACCTTCGAATCTTCGATAAACGACGAAAATTCAGAGAATTCTCGTGTTAATGGAGAACGTATGAAACCTAATATGCATAGGAAAAATAGTGTGAAATCCCTTTTGCATTATGGAAAGAAGGGTTTGTTTTTGATATTTTTGTTGATTTTGAATCTTTATAGACATAAATTTCACCAAGATTTTACGGCATTCATCGTGTGCTTGTTTACTGTCGTTGGCTTGGAAGTGATCCTAGGGGTGGCGGCCGTTATTGGCCAATTCTTGCTAAGAACCGAGGTCGAGTCACCATTTAATGACCCGTACTTCGCGTCGTCGTTGAAAGACTTTTGGGGTCGAAGATGGAATCGTGTAAGCTCGAATACTCTACGTTTGGTTGTATTTGACCCAATCCTCAAGAAGGCATCGATGATCATAGGTCCAAATTTGGCTGCAACACTGGCCTTACTAGGTACGTTCATGGTGTCTGCACTTATGCATGAGATCATCTTTTACTATATAGGCCGCGTTACACCTCGATGGGGTACAACATCGTTTTTCCTCATGCAAGGGCTATGTGTCATAGTCGAGAACAATTTGAGGGAGAAAATTAACGTTAAATGGTGCATGCCACGACTAATCACAGGGCCATTGGTGTTTGGTTTTGTTGTATACACATTCATGAGGCTAGTCTTGCCAGAACTGCTTGAATACAACGTGGATGAAAGAGCAATTGCAGAGTATGCAGCTGTGGTTGATTTTGTGAAGGATGCAAGCTTATATTGGGTGAAGTTGGGTACAAAATTCTGGTACAAAACTTGGAAGTAAACAGCATATGTTCGTCAACACATTCGATGAAGGCTATTAGCAAAGAAAAATTATTGGAGTAATACAAAATAATGCTTGGCAGTGAGACTCAATGGTCTTTGCTCTGCAATGTACTACTAGAAGTGTCACATTGTAAAATGGCCCGACCCACCTCTATAGTTAAGTTTGAACAGCAAAATATGTGACCTTTAAAAATCAGATTTTTAGTAAATTTTAATAAAAATTGATGAAATGCGTAGTTAAAAAATTGATGAAAGATGTGAGTTCAACGAAACTTATAGTGAAAATGAATTTTAGGAAAAATGACTTCTAGAAATTGGGATCCAAACAAGGACAAGATGAAGTTTAGTTACCAACGTTAACAATGCTTTTAACCCAATCATATCGTATCTAAAAGTTTAAACTGATGGCAAACTTTTCGGTAAAAAACGAGGAGATATAATATTGAGCAATCCAAGAAAATCCCAATTTCAATACGGAGATAAGCATTAATTCTGAAGAGACCAAAGTGTAACAATTAAATGATCTCTTAAAGGCAAGAAGAAGTATATAAAGTACATAAACGTGAAGAATCTGCATATAAATATAACCACAGAGTGAAGGAATGGGAAAGAAAATTTGGCTCTCAAAAATGGCTACGGTATGCATACTATTGCTGATACTGTGGGAGATGGCTTCGCCTTCAGTGGCCTGTCCTTCAGATGGAACTGAGTGCAGTAACTGTATCACAAATCAAATGAAATCGAGTTGCCCGGGATGCGTTCCGATAATGCAATGCATGGCTCGGTGTTTGTGGGGTGGAACGAGTCGATCCAAGTGTATCAAGAAATGTGACTGCAATGGTGGGTATCCGAGACTAGCCGATTGCAAGAAATGTTTGTTGCAGTGCAAATGTAGTTGTTTGGGTTAGATAAGAGTGAGTTTCGATAGGCTGATTAACGTATATTCGTCTTGAGAGAGTCTTTCGTGTTGGAAGGATTGAAGATTTCTTTTAATAATTGTGCATGAATGTATGCACTCGCACGTACGTGTATTTACCATTTAGGGCGAATCGTTTGCTCTGCATTTTGTAGAAAAATTTCTTGAAAAAGTCACCTTGAGCAAACAGTATTTCTAGAATTTAGCCATAATAGGTCCAAAATTAATTTTTTAATCTCAATCAAATTTTGACTTTTCAAAATCCTGCCAACAAGCGCTTAAATGCATTCACAACTGAAAATGAATAAAGATGTAATTTAATCAAGAACGAACGAACGAACAAATCTTTCAAATGCTCAACAAGTACAAAAATCGAGCACAAAACAGCCAATACATAGCGTCAAACTGTATTAAAACATACATATTGCTAGATACGAGTATAATACACCATAGAAGAAGTTGACCATATGTACAAGTCCAAATTCCATGATCGTCTTTAAAGAATCAGAATTTGCTCATTTCCTAATCTTCCAAAATACTTTTCCTTACTCAACCTGATAATTCTAGATAGTGGCGTCAAGATTAGGGTAGGTATTTTTACACAAAATCACCCTATGAAATCGTAATTTATATAAATTCATACGTATTTAGAATAACCGAGATGTAAAAGTGATATAAGAAAATTTATGCGACGACTTGAACTTTAAAAATTTATTTTTAGAGCATAAAAATATTTGGCCAAAACCAATGGTTTGCAAGGAAAAATAGGGACCATATCGAACGAGAACCGTGCGATTTTGGTCCACTCCGGTTCCTTTTTCCTGTAAAACCAACAATTCTATTTTTAATGTCCAATTCTCAAGGTATCCGAAGAATTTCGGAATTCCGGCTGGTTAAGGTCTGACCCCTCCGAGTCACCAACCTAGACCTCACTCAGGTCGGATTCATCCATTTTGACAACTATAGTTCTAGAGAAAAACTTCCCATCTATGGAGTGGGTCATTCTAATCATAGACCCTACTATAATATCATGCATATAGCATTCCCTTTCTGTCTATGTACATCTATGTTTGTGTGAGACACTGAATTATATAACAGTCTATGATCACATCTTCCTCTTCTTTGGTTTGGTCTCTCTCTCTCTCTCTCTCTGAACTACATAATACTTCCAATTTTTCTGCAATTAATCGAAAAACTTCATTCAACAACTAGGCATGTTATGTTTGAGTCATTATTTGCAATATAAGGATGAATGCATAACAAAATTCCATAAAACAATGGCTAGTGCAGTCTCCTGCAGTATACACCTGCGAATTTGGAGGTCAAGAGAGGAAGAGAAATACGTCCAAACCAGCAAAAAGGGGTTTTCAAGATGGTGATGGGAGAATCTTTCCCGAGCAGGTTCCAAAGCCAACAAGGTAACCATCCCCCTGCAATCAAATCTTGCTTTTTAATACATGAATGTGCAGATAATACTGAAACAGATGTATAGGTGAATGTACAAGGTCAAACAACCCTAGTAAGGGAGCTATAATCAGCAGCCTTACAATCCCTTTTCAGGTGTTTGGTTGATTAAGCATTATTGGACATCAATAAAAATGAAAAAGAAACTAAAATCTTGTTCATTGTAATATTTAGCCAATTCAGTACTATGTACCAACATGCTCTTTACAATGTTTTCATATTTGGTGCTTGTGCAGAAGTAATTTTTTGAAATTCACTTTTTTTCCCACACTTATTTTCAACCAATCTACAAAAATAAATAAAATAAATCATTTTCCACGTTTTCTCGTAAAGTTTCGTACTTTTCAACTATATTTTCTAAAAAAATCACTTTTGAAATAATTTCTCCGACACAAGCACTTAATGTTCCTAGAAAGGAAAAAAGAACCATCTAACTTTCACTATTTTTCATTTTTCAACAATGTCCTGATCCAATAATAAAGAAAGGAGAAAAAGTGTGTCTCAGTCTAGACTACCTACTTTTACTGGATATCTGATTTAAATACTAAATCCATTATAGAAGTAAACAAATCCAAAAGAAAAAAATGAACCTTGCAACTGCCTGTAAAAATGACTTCGTCTCCATCTTCCAGAAATTTGCGAGTTGATCCACCTAAAGATAAAGGTTTTTGTCCATTCCAGGTCAACTCTAACAAGCATCCATAGGATTCTGGTTCCTGCAAAGTAAATCAAGTTGTTAATCCAGTAGATGAAACATTTACTGCTACTATTGTATATGTGAGCAAAAAGAAGCAACATTGGAGCTAAATTTATTGGAAGTATCACACTAAGAATAATATCTTACAGGTCCGCTGATGGTCCCAGTACCAAGGAGGTCACCAGGCCTTAAGTTGCAACCATTGATGGTATGGTGTGCGAGTTGCTGAGTGATTGTCCAATATCTGTATCACAGGATATCAAATAGATTGTCATCAACACTATCATTAATAGTTATATTACTCATCAAACGAAAAAGAGGAGACGCCTACAAGTGCTTGAAGTTACTTCTTGTGACAATGCATGTATCTTCTTTGCCAGCAGGTTTAACAGATACCTGGTAGCAAGAAAGCAAGTGCATTGGTAACTACAAATATTCTGTGGCATTTCCACGAGGACAAATACAAATTAACTTTCGTATAAACAAAGAAAAAACTGGTTATTTGTTATGAGATGTAAATCGTTTGAAATAATTAAATTGAGTTCCATCCAAAATGAATATATTTTCAAAACACTACTAGTATTAGCCGAATCATTATCTTTACATATAAATAGAGGAGCCAAACACCTGCAAGGAGATGTCGTAGTTTTTGGATATCTTCTCAGCAAGATATGGCAAGGGTGGAGGATTCTGCAATTAACATTTCAACTACGTTATGCTGTGTAAAAACCAGGTTAAATGCCCTTGTTATCCCATATCTGTACCTTCTTTGGAGCATCAGAAGCAAATGGTTCAAGAGCATCTAAAGTCACAATCCATGGGGATATAGTCGTACCTGGAAAGGACCCAAATAAAAAGAGAAGATTTTGCATCAATCAGCGGAATGACAAGTGATAATAATTTAATCATATCGTAAACGCAATCTTCAAGATTCAGAACATATATCATTCAGAAACTTTGATTTTCTTTGAAAGAGTCCAAAATAATACTAGGATCTTACCAAAACTTTTGCCAAGAAAAGGACCAAGAGGCACATATTCCCATGCCTGGATGTCTCTTGCTGTTGACAGCAGCTCATCATCAGTATGACATCAAAAATCAAACTGATGGTGCTCTAATTAGATAATGTGGATGAACTTAAATGTTAGAGAGATTTTGCACATACCACTCCAGTCATTCATCAAAACAAGTCCAAAGATATGATCTGCAGCCTCATTAACATCCACAGGCTTCCCCAATTCATTTCCAGGGCCAACTACAGCAGCCTTGGAACGATAGTAAAATTTCAAGAAGAAAAAAGGGATAAGTTCCACAAGGAGTAAATGATTACAGTTGTAACAGTGATAAATAAACAGGAAAGACTTGAAAAGAATTTGAAACCAGCAACTGGCTATATGTTGAACTGAAAATGTGAATGTGGTATGCAGGTACCACACATCATATATTGTAACTACGTCACCCACAAGAAACTATCAATTTTTAATAATGACATAAAAGCTCACCATTTCCATCTCAAAGTCCAACTTACGAGAAGGTCCAAAATAGGGTGGAGAAGTTCCAGCTGGGTGGCCTTGTCCTCTGGACACACAAAAATAACATAAATCATGAGATGAAATGAATCTAAACAATTCTGGTATAAAACATGTTAACAAAAGAGTTGACTACGGCCAAGTCAAGAAATAATGCACAGTGTCATAGATTTTTTGAAATCAACCTTTAATTCTTTGAAGTATATACGAATAGTTTATAAGGAAAAACCTACGTACATGATAAATACAGATAGATCAGCATATTGAAAATTACATTAATTAATAAGTAAAAGAAGAGGCTAATGCCTAGTGTGGCATTAACATGCTGGGATTGAGACAAGGGGTTTGCTCTAGTCTACTCAATGTCCCTCAACTTAGGTAGGGGACTAACTAGGCCGTGGTCACTCTTTATAAAACAGAAGAAAAATTATGGCAAGCACATGCATCAGAATCTGGCAACAAAAATTGGCATTTTTAAGCACGAGATACTTATTACAATTTCAAAATTGATGACCAAGTTAAAAGAGCTCCTCAAGATTGATGACCACGCTATTCACAAAAAATGAAGCTGGGTAATTTAGTAAAATAAAAGATAAACTTGAAGCTAGATTTGGAATTGGAGGACAAAAATTCAAAATTAATTTTTTCTTCGCATTCATCGCTTTTACATGAGGCTAATTTGACTTATTCTAGTTTGCTTAAAAGTATGCTTCATGTCAAATATTATGACAGTCATTATAGTCATGAAGCTCAAAAGGTCTGCAATGTAATTGTGATAGGCATTGAGAAATACACTAAAACATCCATGGTATCTGCTGCAGTACCAATTCATCTAAACTCATTGGTCAACAAAAGGGAACATCATTAAATTACTTTAGTAAATTGGCATGCAGTATAAATTTTAAGACTTCATAATAAAGTCGTTTAAACCCTTTCTATTAGAAAGATATGATTTGTGTGATTGATAAGCTTTTCAGTACGTTCTAGCAAACTGCAGCTATATGAAAGCAATCAAAATAAAGTGTAACTCCAAGCACTAGGTCATGTTCGGGAAAATTGAAGCAGTAATTGGTGTTTTGAAAATGTAGTACAGAGAAGCATAGAAAAATTTAGACACGCTAAATTCCCTTGGAAAACATTTCCTATTTTAGTTCTTTCCTCAATTCAGAAAGAGCGGTAATCGAAATAATTTTCAAAAGAACTAAAAAAGGAAGCTTGCATTTTTTCACCTTGGTCTAATGATATCAGTGCCGGATATGACAATAGATGATGCACGACCATGGTAAGCAATAGGAATGTGGAACCTGAAAAATATTTCAGCAACCAGTGAAGAAGCAGATATCTCTAGAAAGCAGAAAGAGTGAAGGCAGTGCAGTTATTTTGCTAATTCTACGGAAAATGCTTTTGCTTTTAACCAGATATCCAAAATATACTATACCAATTTGGATTGATTGGATTTTCTGGGCCTCGAAATATAAGTCCACAGTTCTTGGCGTGATGCATCGAAGCAAAGAAATCTGTATAGTCACCTATCACAACAGGAAGAAGCATTTGGACCTTGACCTGAATCATCAGAATAGGCAAAACTTTGAATGCCAAGTCCCAAACTTCATCATTTATATAAACTGAAAAATATGTGCATGTCCTACCATAGGCACAAGCGCTTTCTGCCTTAAACTTGGGTTATCACGCAGTGTTGGTTCTGTGGCTGCATTATTAAAAAGCAAAATGAACGAGCTTTGGATTGTGTCTAATGTGCAGGGAAGCTAATGAAGAAATTTAAAAACTCTGGTTCATATCTTTTATATTTTACTATTTGATACATAAAGCAAGAAAAATAAAAATTCTGTAATACAGAACACTGTCTAAGAAGGGGAGGTAGGGAGCTTACCTGACAATAGCTTTTGCAATGTTACACGAGCTTCCTTCCATGCAGGTCGTCCCAATCCCACAAACTTGTTAAGATTAAGCTGTACCATATCTTAATTAATCACCCACTATGTACAACATGGTAACAGCATTTACACTTGTGTGTCCTTTCATTAACCATCATTCAAAGAAATGTACAATAACATGATTACTCAAGCATGATGTACAAATACAATTACATATTCAGCTGTCCAGCTTATAGTATATTATCAAGAAATTACATCTATCTCCGTCTCCTTGAATAATATATTTTTTCTATTCATTTCAAAAACTTAAATGATATGAACGCGGATATAAATAAAAAGCATATGTAGCTTGTTTGGCTAAGCTTAAAAAAAGTTCGTCATACCTCCAATTTGAGTTTACGAGGAACTCTGGTCTCTAAAATCATATAAATGCTAAATTCATTCCTTAACTTTCATGTCAATACGTACAATGCTCCATTACTCGTCAAACTAAAATAATAAATAATATAAAATCATAGATAAAAATAACTTTCCTAAAAATAAAAAATAAACTCAATCCCGTAAAATTAAACTACATGCATAATTATGTTTCTTTCCCTATAAAATTCGAACAAAGAGCAAACCAATCCACCGAACAACCATCACTTAGCAGATGAGAAATAAACGGACCTGATTGAAACAATCGGAGTTTTTAAGAACCGGGCCGTCGAAAAGACCGGCGGAGGCGACGACAGATAGGTCCAATACATATTCTCCAATTGCAACTCCAGGCCTGGGCTCCGAACCGGGTTCGGGCTTGAAAACGCCGTACGGAAGGTTCTGAATGGGGAAATGAGAATCCGGATGGACTTCGACGAATGACGTCAGCACCATAGTAGCGACTGGAAAACGACGTCGAAAGTAAGGTTAGAGTGGGGACTGAGAAATAGGAGAAGTTGTATGTATATTTACAATATATAAGTATAGAAGATCATGGGGAGTGGTAGATGAAATCAACGGCTGAGCTTTGGCGCGATTGTCTCTCCCGGTCCCAACCAACTTTGGAGGGTAGCCGACGGGTATGCCGCACGCTTAATTAACACGTAAATGGATTGCTACTAGTCAAAGTCAAGTTTACGTTTTTTAAAACATTAATTAAAATAGATTTGAATCGTGCTTTTGACACTCATTTTAATATCATTCTAATTTTTTTTTTCTTTCTTTATTTCAATCATACATTTTTTAAATAAATAAATCTAAAACTTTTCGTCATTTCTTCACCACGTATTCTCTTATCAATCACTATTCGAAAAATTCTATTCTTATTTTATTGAGATTCAAACACACATATATAATCTAGGGCGTGTTCGATAGAGATTAAAATCAGATTAAAATTAAAAAACTAACGAGAATAAAATCAGATTAAAATTAAAAAATTAATCGTTATTGTTGACTTTTATTAGATGAGGAGAATCCATAACGGTCATATTTTTAATTTTAATTG
>CAIGRK010034473.1:0-13400 GCA_903798315.1 Fraxinus greggii | reverse complement strand
GATAAATTTTACTTCTACACTTTACTGCTTTGCAACTAGTATTATCTCAAACAAAAAAAAAAACCATCATCCACTTCCCTAAAATTCCTAGGCTCCCAAGACAAATTAAACATAATTTTACTTAACTAAAAAGTTTGTTGAATAAAATGGTTTTTTTAATTCTTTTACTTCTATTTAAAGCATCTTATACTTACCATCTTTTTATTATTAGAGATTCCTAATCATTGTAGTATTGAATGGTAAGTTTGTCTTCTGGGGCTCCTCTCAATTCCTTTGATGCCTTTTGCTCTCCACTTTTCTTAATCGAGAAATCATCGATCTAATTCGGAATTTCAATATGAATACTTTTATTATAGCTCACATGCTAACAATAGTTAAAAGTAAAATCTCAATTGCATATCATCATGTTTTTGAAATGCTTATAATAGCTATCTTACTTGAAAAAACATTACACATGCTATCGCGAAATGAATACAAATATACAAGAAGCAGATAAACCATTAACCAAAATATTGTCATTTCACTCTATTCTTATCTTCCAACTTACTTCCTTCCAATCTAAACAACAAGGAGAGAGAAGAAGAGAGATCAACTCAGCTTTGGACCCTACAAGTGACCTACCACAAGGATTAGAGATCAAAGTCATGCCCACCAACCTCATCATGCAATTTCTCATCATCAACAATTTTGATATAATACTTGCATAATGAGTGTCATTTGATGCCTTTGTGTTGATTATTTATAAAATTCTATTGTGAGGGCAAAAATTTCAAACTATATTGGCATTCCTACTTATTTTATATGGTTTTTCTATGATTTTTATTATATACCAAGTCTAACAATTACTTCAAGAAAAGGAAGGATACTACTATGGTCTCATTAGTGTTTTTTTAATAATAAAATGAAAAATAGAATATATCAGTCATGGAACTCGATTTCTAAAATTTTCCATAGCCATAAATAATTTAAGGACACCAAAAATTTGTTCTTCAATTCTTCCACAACATGTGAATCTTGAAATGA
The DNA here is from genome assembly GCA_903798315.1 of Fraxinus greggii. Lineage (NCBI taxonomy): Eukaryota > Viridiplantae > Streptophyta > Magnoliopsida > Lamiales > Oleaceae > Fraxinus > Fraxinus greggii. The sequence continues at coordinate 12,377 of CAIGRK010034473.1, read as the reverse complement.
AAATAACCCAATAAGATACAATTTTGGCCTCAATTTAGGCAATTTCACTAATATTTGAAATTTTGTTCTCTTTGGACTCAAATTATGAAATTTTGAAAATGAAAAGAAAAGACATGAAATAAATAGTTGAGCACTTAAACCTACACTTAAAGGACATAACTAGCATTGATGATTTCAAAAGTAAAATAATAGTGTTATTGCTTCCAAGAGTGCATTCCAAGCTAATTTCATGTGCAAGCAAGATACACCCACAAATAAATCATAAATCATAAATTGATTATAAGTTTTTAGACAAGATGTTTTAATAAAAATATATACAAATGTTTATTTATGTGTATATACAAAGTTTTTAGGTACATTCATGGCACATTTGAGGTACATTAATTAGACAACACAAAATAATATCAACTCTTAAGAAAGAAAATAAAATAAACATCTTGTTCATTTTATTGTCCAATATAATGTAATACTCTAAACCAAAGTATCATCAATATCCCCGCCCCGCCCCTGCACCTGCCCCCATCCGTGGCTCGAACTAAATAGATATATCTATTTTGATACCACGTTGAATCACGTCACATGAAAATACTGTAATAAATATCATCTTGGAGAGGTGCTCCTTCCAAGCCTATTAACTAAAATAATGGTGAAAACATCTCCACGTCTAGGTGCTGTTTGTTTTTAGTTGTTGGCCAAACCATTTTTCCAATACACCAATTGATCCAACACATCAATTGTTACAACACTTTCAAACTACCATAAAAAATACATTAAAATCTCCATTCTAAGATTCTTTTAAACTAGAGAGATCACCTTCATTTCATATGGAAGACTTCTCCTCTTTTCCAATGGAGAAATCAAGCAGAATTATAAGAAGATCGATCTTTACTTTTCTTCAAAACTATCAGTTTTTCACATCAACAGTAGCAATCGTGGCTTTTCCTTTTGCTGCTTCGACTCTTGTGTGTCAAGTTTCCTTGCCGTCATCTCCCATTTTCGCATTAGTCCATGGCCGCCTACGTACCCTTTTCCTTGCAGCAGGGTTCCCTCCCTCGTCCGACTTGTTCAGTATTCTCAATCTCAAACTCTCTCAAACCACTGTCACATTTCTTCTTGTACTTCCCTTTAGTCTCACTTTTCTCCTCTTTGCTAAGGCATTGATAATAAAAGCCCTTTTCTATCAAGAAAATAGGCATTTTTCTTCTTGGAACAGACTATTCAAATCCCTTTACCTCACACAAATTTGCAACTTATTATTCATTCTTTCTGCAAATGCTACTTGTTTCTCTCTTCTACTTGTCGCATTCAACTCCTTCGATTTATTAGGCCTTTCTTCTTCAGGGCACTTCCTATTTCTTTCAGCACTCGGGATAGTTATCTACTCGGTAATTCTTGCCAATGCTTACGTCTTATGCAACTTGGCAATCGTGTTGTCAGGAGTGGAGAAGCAAGGGGGATTTACAACGATTCTCAAGGCCTTTCTTCTGATCCGGGGTCGAACTGCAACAGCGTTGTCATTGGCCCTGCCTTTCAATATAGCCATGGCTTCCGTCGAAGCTTTGTTTCAATACCGCGTTGTAAGAGCTTATAATAATACTGTTTCTCCCAATTCATCCGTGGTTTTCGAGGGCATTTTCATTGCTTACTTATATGCAATCTTACTCGTCCTAGATACCCTCGTTGGTTGCGTGTTTTTCAAGAGTTGCAGAACAGAATTACAGATTGATCATGAGAATTTGTTTTCAGAAATCAAAGAGAATTCTCCAATGCCATTCATTTTACACTCAAATTCTGTTAATAAAGTTGGTAGAGGAGATTATGTAGTGTTGATTCCAGAAAGTTGAACAATTTTCTATATTTCTTGGCCTTAGGCCCCTTTTCAAATGGGGATAGCTTCTGTACAAAGGATGTACATTTGTAATTCACTGTATTATGCAAGTGATGAGAATCCACTCGAGGGGCTGTTGTTTATAATAAGCTATACGAACGAGATGTTTATGGTCAGGTTCGGTACGTTAAACTCAATAAGAATAAAAAAGAGAAACGTGTCACATTATTTCTCTTCAAGTCCTATTTTCTATCTTAACATACCAAAGCAGTGGTATCAAGGCAAGCCAGGCTACTCAGGCCCGAGGCAGCGATCTTGGCACTATAGCATTCACGACCACGTACACCGGTCCACGTATAAAAATGCAAATAGAACTTGATTAAAAAAATTTAAACAATAACAGTTTACGTTAGTAGGATCGTCCTATCAAGTTTATACCCTTTTCACGTCCGACTTGATATAAATTCTGGGTCGGCCTGGGCATGGGGACGTCTAATCCTACATAGCATGGTTGGAGATCCCTACTTTCAAAAAACACACGGTCACTCAATTTTCTTTGACAACTAGGGGAAGAGTATTATTGCCTCCTACTTTTGAGAGGGTGTAGTCATTAGGATTAGAACGTGAAGCAATACTGATTATTTCTGCCCCTTTGGTGAATATTTAGTTCTCTATAAATTCGAACACATTAGAGGCCAAACGAATTCGATTAAATCGTAAGTAGACCGTTCCAAACTTCTTTGTAGCTAGCTCGATCCAATTGACATCATGACGAGAGAGTAGTCAAATTCCTCGAGTTGCTTTCCATCATCCATTGTGTCACTTTTCAGCTAAAGCCAACGTCAATTGAATATATTGCGTTTCCTCCACGGAACGAAACTAATGCTCTAGTAGTTCGTCAAATGAAACTTTCAATCTATTTTCAAATAATTAATAATTTTAGCCCCAAAACAGAATTTATTTCTTACTTGAATCGTTAAAAATGAATTCTAGAAAATATAAAAGGCCTTCGGTGCTGTCGATAAAAATATAACAATTTCAAGATTGATTCAGATTTTGATATATAGGTGGAAGTGAGCTCTGGTTAATAAACGATGAGTAAATATTTAATTAAAGTATGATAAGCATTATTGTTAGTTTACATTTCATGAATTCAATATATTCAATAATTCTACTCCTCAAAATGAAGCTAATTTTGGCGTATCGCCAACCATAACAATCACGTCGGATAAAATTCATCCTTAAAACTGAGTCATAAAGAGAGGATTTCAATTGGTTATAAACCCACAAACAAAGCCTTAAATTCCTTATGTTGAATACAATTGAGGTCATTACATTCTGCCCCTCTTTTCAAAACCGATGTCCACAATAACTTAGGGGTTGTTCTCTTCGCCTTTTTCAAGTCGTTTTCTATTTTCGATTTTTCAAAACAGTGAAAACGTGTTCTCTTTTCTATTTTTGAAAACGCATTTTTGAAAACAAGTTTAAAATTTACAAAAAAAAAACACAAAACGATCGTTTTGGGTGTTTTCAGTTATAACTGACCAAAATTTCAAAAACACGTTTTCATTATTTTCAACCCCCGCCAACCATCACTGCACCCGACCACCACCGCACCACCACCACCAAAATCGCCACCGGAAGACCCCCATCGCTATAGCTAAAATCGCCTCCAGGAAGACCACCACCACCACAGCCAAAATGGCAATCCAACCACCGCAAAATCGCCAACAGAATCGCGACCCAACCACGCCAAGGCCCCCAAATTCACAGCCAAAAATCGCGACCCAACCACCGCCACATTCACTATCGCAGCGTAGCAACCCAACCACAGCCAAGACTCGCTCCATCGCTACCAAAAATCAACGGCAACATTCACCATCGCAACGTAGCGACCCAACCACAGCCAAGACTTGTTCCGTCGCGACCAAAAATTGCAATCCAACCACCACCGCAGCGTCGCAACCCAACCACATCCAAAATCGCCACAGCCAAGACCTGTAGCGTCGTGACCCAACCACCGCCACAACCACCACCTCATCCAACCACAATACCCAAATCAACAACCGTCAGTGAAGAAAGATGAGAAGAAGAGAGATGAGGGGAAGAAGAGAGGCATCAGACAGAGAGAGAGAGAGGCGCCAGTGAAGCAGCGAGGGAAGAGAACGCATTTTCTATTTTCTATTTTTGAAAACAATTTTTCAAAATACCAAAAAGAAAACATTTTCAATTATCTCAAATGGACACTAAAAGCACAAAACACAAAATGAATTCAAAACTCAAAACACAAAACTAAAACACAAAGAGAACAACCCCTTATATTCCCAACTAGTTGATTTCACATAATCAATCTTCTACCGGAAGTAGCCCTTTCCATATCGTCTCGTTCGCAACTAGGCTCATCCCAAGAAGGGTGTCACTCTAATACCAATTGTAACCACTTTTAATTCATAGAACTCAATTTTGAAAGGGGAGGACTGATTTGGTTATAAACCCACAAACTAAATTTTAGCCTAGCAACGTGGATACAGTTAGGGTCATTTCTCCAACAATTAAGCACGAAACAAGTACCAAAAGATTTTCAACAAGATGTGCAGGGTACGTAATAAAGAAAATAACAGGGATAATGATTAATATAGAATATGATTGTACTTTTCATTGCTATCAAAAAGAAAAGAATTATCAGCCCAATGATCATCTTGTTTGATGTATATCAGACTCACTGACTTAAATTTTGGTTCCTCAACCTTGTTGGTCATGGTCCTCATTCAATCCTTTTCATCAAAGGCAACTTTTTGTATCAGCAAACCTGTCAATTATGGAGGTGGCTCAATTTCAATTCTGGTTGCCAAGATCTCTCACGAATAGCTTGGAATAGAGTATGCTGTGCAGTTACTTTTCATTTCTCTTGACTGCAAAACAAAATAATGGAATCAATAAACAAGAACTTGTCATTAGAAATTGCACAAACTATACAAATTGCAGTAAAAATCAAGGATATCTACATTATGGCGTGTTCGGTAGAGATTAAAATTGGATTAAAATTGAAAAACTAGCCGTTATTGGGTGGGACCCAATAAAGGCTAGTTTTTACCCAATAACGGCTAGTTTTTCAATTTTAATCCAATTTTAATCTCTACCACCCAATAACGGCTAGTTTTTCAATTTTAATTGGCTTTTAATCTCTACCGAACAAGCAATTTCACTCAATAGGTAACTCGCTTGAGAAAATAAAAGACTACTCCACTCAGTTTCCTGCTCAAATTGTTAGTAGCACTCGAAAGTAATATATGCATCCTTTATGGCATAAGGACAAGGAAAAATATCGATTTTCAAATTCACAGCTCAAAGGGGATACAAATAACATGCAGAAATTGATAGAAGAAAGAGGCTGGTGGCCAAATGGTGTGAGCAAGTCATTACAAATTTTATTCAGCATAAACAGTTTTTTCATCTTGGAAATTGATAGAATTATGTCAAACGACTTGGATAAGCACAATGTTAAATCAAGCTAAGCATATATTATATCAAAGACAGTAATTCGTGGCATATCTTACTTTTTAAAAAAAAGTATCTTACCTCTTTGGAACCATGACCTTCGAACAGCCTGACGGATGTGACGTTCGTGTTTCTCTAAGAGAACGTCAATTCTCTGTGCTTGAGAGAGCAAAGGTCCTGAAAATTCAACCTTCTCCGCCTGATTCTGATAAACCTGTTTAAAGTCCCATTTAGAACAAATAAAGAAGTTGAAATGAATTATGCACAAGTATTAATATCTTTTCTTCTTTGAGTGAAGAAAAGAAGAAACAACAAAGAACAAAAACTATACATAAATCCATGATACAATCTTTCTATACCCCTCAATTTTGTGATATATATATATCCAATCAAGCTATACAAAATTATCATGTGACAAACTTCACAAAAATCTACATTTATTTGCTACTGTTAAATCGAAGTTGACAGCATAGCCAGATGGGTCTATCATCCAAGTAAATATAAAATGAAAAATGATTTAATACCGACAACTTACTCAGCTAATTCAATCACGGAAATGTGCAAAATGGCAATAGATGTATTTCAGCATCTAGAAATTTGGCATTGCAGTTTAGAACTGACAGAAGCCGGATGAGTTAAATTTCCTTCTTTTCAGTATTATTTTCTTGATCGAAGTTATATCTTTCTGAAATAAATATTAATGATAATTCTTGCAAAAAGTTAATGTTATTACCAAACTGATTCTCTTGGCAGTGGATTCATCTTTCTGATAAAGTGCCAGTGACAATTCCTGAGAGTGGTATCCATCAGACGTATCGAAGGAATCTGGACGTTCTAATTGGCTCCACTGTTTAAGCATTGAATGTTTGAAGGCTTCACAAGTGTCATGATCTTCTGAATCAGCACAATGTCCATTTACAGCTCCATTGTTCTCTTCCACTTTTGAATCCAAGTTATTTCTCGATTGCAACATGCCGGAAGGTTCAAAAATTAGACTTCTGGAACTAGACCGACTCCGCGATCTTACTGATGAATCATGCATCCGTCTCCTTGCCCATGCAAAACCACTGGATCCTGAAACTTGTAAAGGACCCAAATAGGTATCATCACCTTGAGATGCGTTCTTTACATGAGATGCCATCTCTTCTGTTCCATCTGTTGAAGGCTTTGGAAGGTCCAGACCTAAGACTTTATCCCCGTTGCGAATACTTAAAGCATTCCCATTAATTTTAGGCTTGACTCGAGTTTTAACAGGCAAGTTCTGCAGATATAAAAACCTTATTTATAAGGCTCGCTAATATGCAAATGAGCCCAAATGGAAGTGTATATAGTATACTTGTATATCGACCTCTTCTGGTGCCAGTTTACTAATTCCATTCTGTTTCCTGGTAGGCTTCCTTGTTTCAGGTCGGGATCTTCCACCAGACTTCTTCCTGAAAATCCGGGAACACGTTAAATAAAATTCAATTTCAAGGGACAAACATAATTCAATAGAATAAATGTAAGGATCCCACCTGCTTGCATCTTCTTGATGTTTAATGTCGATTTCTTTTCTTGGTGAGTACTTTGGCAAGCTTGAGGGGTCACAAGCATAAGGCTTTGTCTTGAAATACTGAAGATTGCGTATGAAGAAAATGAGATTTAAAGATCCTTCTGAAGTAAATAATTAACAAAAAAATACAAGCATATTGCATTTATAACGAATTTCTTTGCAAAGTGAAGCAGGGAAAAAGGCCAAAAAAACACCTCTCAAATATGTAAAATAGGTTTAAATATATATAAAGTCATTCAACTTGGTTGTGCTTATGCATCCTAGAATAGTGGTGCAACGTTAATCACAATCAATTAAAAAGAATCGAAATACCTCAGATTCCAGGGACAAGGATGCAGTTCCCCGCTTGTATGGTTCCACAGATAGGAGAGTTTCTATCAGTATAACAGCTGTCTTTGGTAGATCTTTGAAGGTCTGCCAAAGAAAGCTCTCATAAGGATGTTGCGGCTTAAACAAAGTTGCATGAGGAAGTTTAGATTTTTTCCAATAATCATCTGGAGGGGACCCACAAAGTTTGAAAATTTTGTGCAACTGTTCAACCTGTTTAAGGGAAAGAACATCATGTCATTCTTCGAGCCTTTAAAATTCAAAGTAATGCAGGTTACACATTTTAACAAGACGTTGATGCTGCAAATTTGAGTTTATAATATTCCAGAAGTTACACAAATTGGTTCCTTGTATAATCCAACTATAAATTTGATCCTCGTGTTATATATCAGATGCAATCAAATTTGCTCTAAAATTTAAGTTTAAAACGATCTCAAGAAGCAAACATGAAAAGAATTAATGGACTCAATTGTTTGACACGAAGGAGAAAATGAGGTTTACCAGTTAGTTGAAGTCAAAGAATAGAAACTAGAGATCTCACGATTGTCGAGTGCATTAGGTTTAAGACCTCAAAGGTCCTGGTAAGGACAAGGGCATTTGAGAGATGTAATATGTGGAGAAATTATTAAATGAAAATGAAAGCAAAAGTACTGTGGTCAAAGAAGCTATCAACCTTATAAAGTGTAGAGATGCCTTGCTGTTTTGCAGAAATAGGGCCATGAAGGTAAAGGAAGCTCTAAAAAGGATGAAAATTGGTCGCTTTTAGACTTATATGGCATCCCTGTTGAAATAGGATCTTTGAATCCTATATAATGTAATTCAAACAAATTTGATATGAATAAAAAATTTTATTTTCCCCCTAAATTCTCTCTTCTTCTCTCCCTTCCGTCCATCTAATTCTCCTTCCCTTTCTATCTCGCTCCTTCTATCTCCCTCATTTCTCCTTTCTCCCCTTTCCCCGATCTTATAATTGTTCCATAGAATTCTACACCAATTGAGTATCAAAGCCTAGCACTCTCCTTTGAAGGAACTGTTACTCCCTCAGCCACCACAAACCTTACAACAATCCAACACAAAAATCAGCCACTGCCAATCACAATCACGACATTAACCACAGCCTCCACTATCCCCAATTAACCATCACCTTCCTTTCGCCACCAATCTCTAAATCCACCAACACAATCCTCTCCAGCCACCAACATAACCAGTTTCATCTAAATAGCCAAAATCCACTTTAAATAAATAGTAAGTGACAAATAAATAGTAAGTGACTAAAAAATGTGAGATTGACTATATTTATAATCACGACTCACAATTTGTTAAGTAGTGACCAATTAATTTGATTTTTTTTAACCGTGAAATAAGTTGCGATTTGTAAAATTTGTGATTTGTGACTGAGAAATAATATGTGACCTATTAATTTGATAAATTATGAATATGAAATTAGTCGTGACCTATAAAATTTGTGATTTGTGATCGAGAAATAATACGTGACCTATTAATTTGATAATTTGTGATCGACAAATAAATTGTAAGTTATAAAATTTGTGATTTGTGACTGTGAGTATTACGTGGATTATAAATATTATTCAACAAAATAAGGCTTAAAAAACAAATAAAATAAGACTTAAGAGCATGTATGGGAAATGCTTATAAATTATTTAAATTATAAATAGAGAGACAAAAGTGGGGAATAAGTGGATGGTATTTGTGGGCCTCTCGAAATATGTGCATAAAAAGTGACTTGAGTATTTATAAACATGAGCCGAACATAGGTTAAATTGCATACAGGTATTATTATCATATTCTAATCTTTCTCAATATCAAACTTACGGCTTAAACTTTGGCAAAATTTCCATACCCATCATATCCACTGTGTTTCACTGCAAAATTGAGGGTTGGAACATGATTTGGGAGGGTGATTACCTCAGTCCTTCCTTGAAGGATTGGTCTAGCCACGAGAAGCTCAGCAAATACACATCCAACACTCCAGAGGTCCACAGAAGGTCCATAATCTGTTGAGCCCAACAAAAGCTCAGGAGGACGATACCATAAAGTGACCACTCGACTAGTAAGGGGTTGCTTCTGCCCGCAACTACAGAAATTTGCTAAACCAAAATCAGCCACCTTCAAAACTCCTTCATTATTTACCAGGAGATTTGCACCTTTAATATCCCGATGCATTACACCCCGTGAATGACAGTGCTCAAGACCAGACAATAACTGTTTCATGTAGCATTTAACCTGTAAATAAGTCAATCAGATCTTAGTATTTACATAAAAGAAAATTAACTAATTCTCAAGAAGAAGGGACAAAAATAACTAACTAATTCTCAAGAAGAAGGGACAAAAATAACAACTGTTAGCATTTTCAGTTAATCAGCATGAACTCTGTAGGCGTTCTCAAATTCTCCTCTTCTTTTCCTTGTGGAAAAAAAAAATGTAATATGCTTCCAAATATTATAAAATATTCATTTTTTTTTTCTGCTCAGGTATCATCTACACCATCAAAGGTGCACATCACCATTGTCATCAAAAATTAGATTGTTTTAATCCAATGTGCTCACTGAAAGAAAAATATATCCTTTCACATAAATATCCAAACCTGTGCTTCACTGAACTTGATGTCTGGGCAAGATAATAGCCCTGAGATATCATGTTCCATGTACTCAAACACCAGATATATGCTGCATGATAATCGAGAGGTAATTAATCCTTCCAACTTAATAATATTTGGATGGTCAAGCCGGCGAAGAATCATTATTTCTCGAGCCATGAAACGAACACTTTCTGGTTCAAAATTGTCAAATCGCACCTTCTTCAAAGCAACTATTTTCCCACTTTCTAAGTCACGAGCTCGGAATACAGAGCTGTATGTACCCTGACCAATCTGTTTAAAAGATGAAACAAAATAACAATAACTTGTTTATCAGTTGAAAAGCAAATCATAACAATGAAAATTTGAGGAGGTTTTGTAACAAAAATGGTGTATATAGAAAGGTTTAAGTAAGAGAATAGTTCATAGAAACTTTTGTGCACACTGTATCACATAAAGCAATTGGTTATATATACAAATTACAAGCAGAAAACATAAGCTAGCATTACATAAATATACAAAATATAGGAAGTGCTTTAACTTGCTTCAAAGATCAAATTAGCACAAAATATCAGTACATACGTCCAACATTTCATTAGCTTCAAGCTTTGATTTTTCATGACTTTAACACAATTGCATTAATGACAGGAGTATCAAAATCAGCAGATACAGAGAACCAGATACGTTTGCTTCACTTTTATCATCCTTCTAATCATAGAGAAAAATACTGGGATATTCAATCTGTAAGTACTTATTTTAATGAATAAGCTCTCAATATTGCTCCAAAATTAGTTCATTGGAAATCATATGTCAATCATCGCAGTATTTTTCCAATTTTCTGTTTGGACAAAGGAGCAAACTCTATAGCTCTATGAATTAATTAATGGATGCTTAGAAACTATCACACCATATGCTTATGCAATAAGTCATCTCCTAATATAGTTCAAGACAGACAGTGATATATGCGTATCAATTAGTACAAACTGTCGCATTTTCAATAATCAAATATATGATTATACTTATTTAATGAGTTAATAATTATACATATAAATATTAAATAGTATCAAGCAACCTTTTCAAGTTTCTCATAAGACTCGGCTTTAGCTGGCACCCATCCCTGAATGGCTTCACCAGCCACCGCGCTAAGCCAAGCCGGCCACCCAGCCGCCACCTGCTCCCCTTCAACATACCTGTGCACGTTCCCCAGCCTAAAACTCACTGATTCACTCCCACACCCGTTAGAACTCGCCGGTCCGGACTCGCCAAACTCGCTTCCCGACTCATTCGATCTCTTCTTCAACTTCTTCAAGTTGAAATCCAACCCACCACCGCTACACACCCGGCTCCGACCTGACCCCAATTCGGATCCTCCAGTTAGCGCCCCGGAGTTATCCAATGCAGCCGGCGTAACGGACACCGCTTGCTTGGACGTCACGCAACCCATTAGCACAAAGCGAAGTTTCACCACACCACCGTCATCTCCGGCACTACCACCATGATCTTGAGATAATGGGTTTTGAAGATCCACCCAGAAGAAAATATGCTAAAATTTGACCTGAGTCAAGATTAATTTAGAGAAAGCAACCCAAATTCTCAGGATTATTAAAAATCGAGCTTTTATATGTAACACAATTATACAAAAATCTTTCCACAGCCCACATTAGACTAATGAGTCCACCTTTCCTCTGTGCGCCAATTGCGGAACAGTTCACCATAATGGGGTTCACAATGCATCGAGCGAAATCAACGGAAATAATGACAAGCAGCTTTATGCAAATGCTGCTTTTCCACGATAAATATTAGGGTAGTTTATTTAATTGCAAGCATGAAGCTTGGGTCAAAAAAAAATAAATTTAAAACAATTGAATGGTACAGATTATAGAAATTATTTATATAGAAATTGCCTTTGATTGTAACGTATTTTTCCATAAAATTAAGATTTTGAGAAATGTGAATTGCTTAGGAAAAAACTCCTAAGGAAAATAATTTTCTTATTTTTTAGAAAAATATTATCATATAACCAACTTTTGAAAATATTTATATGTAAAAAATTGTCAATCAAATATTGAAAAATAGTAAGTTGAGTGGAAAAAGAATATTTTCCGCGAAAAATAAATCCAATCGCTAAAATTAGAATTTTAACAAAATAGAATTTTATTTTATTTTTCTGACCAAATCTACCGTATAAAATCAAAGTGGCAGACACGAAAACTACAACACAGGATTGACTTTTCGAACATTTGACCATTTGTACGACTGTGTGAGATTTAAAATCTATATGTGAGAAATAATATATTTGTTATTTTTGGCCTTTTTAGGTTTCGAAGTTCATAGTTCAAATCCTATTTAAAACCAGAATGCCCCTATAATGTAGCATGAGAATGCAGGATATTGTGGATTTTGGGGATCGTTTTAGTTGGGTTGGTGTTGACTAATTCACCATTATGTTAAGGGATAATTGCATTCGCAATTTCAAATTTTTCATTTTATGGCGACTTTTATCATATTATATTATTTGGTGGGTGAAGAGGGATGAGGTGCAGATTTCTCCGTTTTTATTTTTATTTAATTATTTT